>CM077160.1:132011447-132063978 GCA_039583875.1 Platanthera guangdongensis
TCCAAAATCCTCTTGATCTAGATTCAGAAAGAGTCTTCATTGTTATTCAGAAGTGACTGTGCAGGAGAATACTGTTCATCACTACTTTATCAGGAACAACTTCATGTACTACTGATGTGTCTTGGAGAACAACATCTGGTACTTGATTTGCTTGCTGAGTTTGCTGATGGACATCAGACAAATCAGAATCTATTATAGAAAAATCTAAAGTATTGAGGTCAGAAAGTACCTCTTGGATGATGATTGTAGCTTGCT
This sequence comes from Platanthera guangdongensis, assembly GCA_039583875.1. Lineage (NCBI taxonomy): Eukaryota > Viridiplantae > Streptophyta > Magnoliopsida > Asparagales > Orchidaceae > Platanthera > Platanthera guangdongensis. The sequence continues at coordinate 132,011,703 of CM077160.1, forward strand.
CACTCTCCAGTGTAGAGGGTTGTTCTACAGCTGGAGGCTCCCCCTGTCTTGGATCCTTTTGCATGGGCTAGCTGTAGGCAGCTCCCCTGGATTTCTGCTGGCTCTTGAGGAGCAGGTGACTTCTCTGCAGCCACATCTATGACTATCAGGAGTGAAAACAACATGTTCTTCACTACCTGAGCTGCTGGAGGACTCTTGAGTCACAGAGTTATCTTCCTCTTCTTCTTTGGGGGTGAATCTTTCTTAGAAACTTGCTTCTCAGGGGTAGGAACTTCCTTAGACAACACTCTTTCCCATCTTGAAAGTATCCTCATATCCATCCTTCTCATGTGATTGATTTTAGTACCAGCAGCATTGCTCATGACCTCTGGTATTGTACCAGCCAGGTAGAGACTTAGTATTCTGCCCAGATTGGGCTTCTTCAGACTTTCCTTAACTTTCTCAAACACAACCATTGACCAGTCTGTTTTAAGGTTGAAAATGATTCTGGTCATAACACTGAACATGGAGGCTGACACCCTGTCATGCCCTCCAGTCTTACTGAGTATTACTTTACCCACATTTCTGACAAGAATTTTCCTTGGGTATTCATTCCTCTCCTGTTGAATACTGATCCTATCTTCAGCTTAGGATCTAGACCACACCAGGTAAGTGCTTCCCTGGTCTTAGATGTTGTCACTTCCTCTTCTTCTGAACTTTAGGTAGCTGAAGTACCTTTCTCAGAGATTTGGGTGTAATCTTGACCTTGGTGCCATGCACCCTTGATTTGATTCTGTAGCCTGAGTCATCTACAGACGCTCCAGTTAGGAATTCAAGAACTTCCTTCTTCCATATTTTAGTTGGTTCAGAAACCAAGTATTCCAATCCTGAATCGGTGACTAGGGTTACCACCGATTTTATTTCTTGATCGCCATCGTCGAATGCGCCACGAACCAGTTCATAGCCTTCGTTAAGTTCTCTTCCAGCTTGGGAGCCATTAGGGTTTGAAGAATTAGTCTTGAGAAAGAGAAATGTCGACACAAGAGTTTTGGTCTCGAAACTTTTGAAAGCGTGTCGACAAACAAAGACAGAACCTATTTATACCTTTCTTGTTTGAAGACGAACAGGCGGGAGGATTTTCTAAAGATGTGTCGACACTGGCAATAAGTGTCGACACTGACTTATAATGTCTCGACACTCATGTGTCGACACAAGTTTAGTCAACAGATTATGTGTCGACACTTGGTTAAGTGTCGACACAACATACTCGACACATCGTCGAGACTTTACTTAGAAAAATTCTGAGTAAAACTTAAGTGTCGACACCACTTGGGATGTGTCGACACCTACTGGTCATGTGTCGACACTAACATTCTGAAGTGTCGACACCAACTTCCTAGATGTGTCGACACCATTTTCCTGAAGTGTCGACACTTACTATTCTGTGTCGACATAGACTTGTCTATGTGTCGACACCTTTTTACTTAGCCAATTTTTAGTTCTGTAAACTTAGTCTAAGTTTATCATACCTAGTTCAATTTTGAACCTATTGAACTTAGCTTCTTCTAAGGGCTTAGTAAACATATCAGCTATCTGATTATCAGTTTTAACATATTCAAGTGCAATATCATTTCTTTCTACATGCTCCCTAAGAAAGTGATATTTAATCTCAATATGTTTAGTTCTACTATGTGATACAGGATTGTTAGCTATTGAAATAGCACTTGTAGAATCACAGTAAAGTGGAGTTCTACTTACCTGAAATCCATAGTCTTCTAGCTGATGTTGAATCCACAGAAGTTGAGCACAGCAACTTCCTGCAGCTACATATTCTGACTCAGCTGTGGAAATAGCCACACTAGTCTGCTTTTTGCTGCTCCATGAAATGAGTCTTCCACCTAGGAATTGACAGGATCCAGTAGTGCTCTTTCTATCTTCTTTGCATCCTGCAAAGTCTGCATCTGAATAGCCTGTTAGATCAAAATCTCCATTCCTAGGGTACCAGAGGCCTAGATAAGGAGTGCCCTTTAGATATCTCAAAATTCTCTTGACTGCAGTCAAGTGAGACTCTTTGGGGCAGGCTTGATACCTGGCACAAACACATGTAGCATACATAATGTCAGGCCTACTTGCAGTCAAGTATAGTAGGGAGCCAACTATCCCTCTATACAAGGTCTCATCTACAGGTTTCCCTGCATCATCCTTGCTTAGAGACATACTTGACCTCATAGGAGTCTTCATGGTACTGGATGAATCCATACCATACTTCCTTATGAGTTCTAGGGTGAACTTGGACTGACATATGGATATACCACTTTCAGTCTATTTAACTTGGAGACCCAAGAAAAACTTTAGTTCTCCCATACTACTCATCTCAAATTGACTTTGCATAAGCTTTGCAAACTTTTTGCAAAGGCTACTTTCAGTAGACCCAAATATAATGTCATCTACATATATTTGGACAAGTATGACTTTGCCTCTAGATCCCTAAGGAATAGAGTCTTATCTATTTTCCCCTTGAGAACTTGTTCTCAATGAGGAAACTAGATAGGGTTTCATACCAAGCTCTAGGTGCTTGTTTTAACCCATATAATGCTTTCCTAAGTCTATAGACATAATGTGGAAGAGTAGGATCAACAAAACCTGAAGGCTGCTCCACATATACTTCTTCCTTTAGATTACCATTTAGGAATGCTGACTTCACATCCATTTGGTATACCTTGAATCCTTGATAGGTTGCATAGGCCAAGAACATCCTTATGGCTCCAGTCTGGCTACTGGGGCAAAGGTTTGATCAAAATCAATACCTTCTTCTTGCCTATATCCTTTTGCAACCAGTCTTGCTTTATTCTTATGATGACCCCTTGTTCATCTAACTTATTTCTGTAGATCCACTTAGTTCCTATAATATTGTGGTCTTTAGGCTTTGGAACCAGCTCCCAAACTTTGCACCTTTTGAACTGATTAAGTTCTTCTTGCATAGCTTCAGTCCACTGTGGATCTTGTATAGCTTCTTCAAATTTCTTTGGTTCTATTTGAGACAGAAAACTTGAATATACTACAGCATTCTGATTTCTGCTCCTTGTCTGAACACCTTGTCTTGGATTTCCAATAATCAGCTCTACTGGATGATCTCTTAGATGCCTGTTGGCTGGAGGCATCCTTACTTCTGGTTGTACTTCTACAGCATCTTCATCATGCTGAGTTCCTTGTACTTCTTCAGCTCCTGGTACATGTAGTTCTCCCCCTGGACATAAGTCCATCTCCTTCTACTTGCTGTCTTGCAGCAGGTACATCTTCTATGGTTAGCTTGTCCATCTTCTTAGTAAGACCTGTGGGGCTGCATACATTGCTAGACAACTCATTGTTAATTAGTTGTGTCTCATCAAAAACTACATGCACAGACTCCTCTACAACTTGTGTAGTCAAGTTGTAGACTCTATAAGCCTTACTATTATTGCTGTACCCAACAAACACTCCCTCTTGGGACTTGGCAGCAAACTTAGTTAGGTAAGACTTTCCATTGTTAAGTATGAAGCATTTGCAACCAAAAATCCTGAAATATGATAGATTTGGTTTCCTGCCTTTCACAACTTCATAGGGGGTCTTGTTTAACCTTTTAGTGATGGTAGCCCTATTTATCACATGGCATGCAGTGTTAACTGCTTCAGCCCAGAAATACTCAGGCAGTGATGTATCACTAAGTAGGGTTCTACCAGCCTCTATCAAGGTTCTATTCTTCCTCTCAGCAATGCCATTTTGCTGAGGTGTTCTAGGTGAAGAGAATTCTTGAAATATCTCAAAATCTTCACACAGTTTTGTCATGCTTTCAGATTGAAACTCAGTACCATGGTCACTTCTAATTTTGACCACTGTACAGTTCAATTCATTCTGAATTTGCTTAACAAAGCTATAGAAGGCACTAGGTGTTTCAGATTTCTGCCTTAAGAAGAACACCCAGGAAAACCTTTAGTAGTCATCAACAACTACAAAGGTATAGACCTTCCTACCTAAGCTGTGAACTGGCATTGGACCAAATAGATCCATATGCAAGAGGTATAAACACCTCACAGCATCTTTGTTGTCTAAGCTTCTAAAGGTGGATTTGGTCTGCTTGCCCTTTTGACAAGCTGAGCAAATGCCATCTTTGACACACTTAACTTGAGGACCATTCCTCACTAACTCTTTGCTAAAGAGTTTGCTAATAGTCTTGTAGTTAAGATGAGCTAGCCTCTTATGCCACTTGACACAATGAGAGATTGTCTCATCAGCTACAAGACAGACAGGAGAACCATTGTTCTCAATCATAATGTCTAAGCAGTAGACATTCCTCTTTCTATATCCTGTCAAAATGATCTCTTGATCACTTGACCTCTTGATATGACAACCATTTTTAACAAATGAGATGTCATACCCTACATCACTTAACTGACTTATACTAATGAGGTTGTGTTTCAACCCTTTAACATAAGCCACTTGAGTAATGATAACAAGGTTTGAAGAGATGTTACCAAACCCTTTGATGATTCCTTTTTCAGAACCACCAAAGGTCACTTTAGGACCATTTTTGATTGGAATGTAGTCCTTCAGTAGTCTCCTTGTTCCAGTCATATGTCTGGAACATCCACTATCCAAGTACCATGTTGGGGTATGGCCACTTGGATTTACCTGCAAAATAAATTAATGAACCTTAGAACCCAAAGTAAACTTAGGTCCTTGGTGATTGTTAGTTTGCAACTTGACATAGCTACCTGCTGGCTTTCCACCAGGTAACTTGCTACTCAACTTGGCACTGGCATTGTGCCAACAATCCAAGGCAAAGTGGCCAACCTTGCCACAACACCAGCAATCAAACTTGTTGTACCTTTGCTTAGGTACATACTTGGCTGTCTTGACTGCAGCAGGCTTATTGAATGTTGGGGCTTTGTCCTTGGACTTGGACTGATCCTGAACAGTCCTAGCTGGTTTAATAAAACCCAATCCAGCCTTTCCTTTATGATGAACAAATTCATCAATCAAGGGTAGCACTGATTTATGTTTTGAAAACCTAGCAACTAGCTCTCTTTCCTTCTGAGATTGATCTCCAGTATCTTAATTTGATCATTTTTATAAGTGATAGTTCCCATCTGAATCACAGTAATGTGTTTCAGCCTGGCTACCTCATTGAGCTTTTGATCAAATTCCTTCTCTAAGTCTGTTGCAGCTGCCTTAGATCAGCAATTTCCTTTGCCTGACTTTTGGCAAGGGACTTGCTTTTCTTATAGGCTTGCAACAGTACTTTATATTCATCTAAGAGCTGATGAATATCTCCCTCAGATTCAGAAACACTTCCATCACTTGATGAAGATGAATCTGACTCTGAACTAGTAATGAAATCTGAACTTTGAGTTGGACTTTGTACCTGACTGGGTCCTGGCTGCTCCAGGATTTTGGTACTTTCAGTCAATGCCATCAGTCCTTGGCACTGACACTCTTCTTGTTCATAGATTGATTCCATGATCTACATAAACTCCTCTTCTTCTTCAGCAAATAGCCCTATGTAGGCTTCAGCATCTGTCTCAGTGTCTGAAGAAGAAATGTCTGAAAGAGTCTTCTCATTCTTTGCAACAAAGGACTTCTCCTTCTTTCCTTTGAAGTGAGTCTTCTTTTTGTCACTGGATTCTTTTCTTCTCTCAGGACAATCTGCAATTAACATGACCCTGTCTATTGCAGCAGTAACACACTATCTTAGACTCAGTTGCCTTGCTAGTCTTTGTCTTTTTCTTGTCCTTCTTTGAAGGCTTCTTCTCCTGATACTGGACTTCTTTCCCTTTGGAAAATGAAGGTCTGGACCTCCACTGTTTCTTCTTCAGGAATTTCTGAAAATGTCTGGTGAATGCAGCAAAATCTTCATCACTTTCACTACTTGTAGACTTTGTGCTAACAGACTCATCAGATTCTGATTCAACTACCTCTGGAGGAGGAGTTGATGACTTAGTTCTCCCCTTTCTAGGTACTTCTGACTTGAAGGCAACAGTCCTTTCCCTCTGCTCAGTCCTTGTTGATTTTTCCTCCTCTTTTCTCACTGACAGCTGCATCTCATAAGACAACAACTTTCCAAACAGTGTGGGAGGAGGAATTTCTCCCAACTTTGTCATTTCTCTGATGGCACAGATCTTAGTGTCCCAATCTTTGGTTAGGGACCTCAAGAACTTATCATTCAATTCATAGTTAGTGAACTCTCTTCCATAGGACATGAGTTCATTAACAATTCTATAGAACTTCTTGTAGCATTCAGTGATGCTATCTCCTCTTCCTTGCCTAAAGCTCTCATACTCTTGATTAAGCAAGGACTTTCTATCTTGCCTAACTTCTTCAGAACCTTCCATATAGACAATGAGGGTATCCCACATTTCTTTTGCTGTTTTACAGTGAATTAGGTTCTGAAAAGTTGCATCATCAATGGCACTAACTATAATGTTTTGTGCCCTTTTGTCCATAGTGGCTAGGACAATTTCATCCTTGGTCATCTCAGAGAAATCCTTTGGAGTCCTCTGATTTGCATCCAGTACTGAAATCTTCATTGGCACATAAGGCCCTTCCTTAACTGTGATGTAGATTCTTGGGTCTGAGGCCTCCATAAATAGCCTAACCCTTTCTTTCCAGATTCCAAAAATCTCCTTCCTGCATATGGGTAACTTCATGGAACCCAACTCTTTGTGATTCTCATAAGAACCCATGTTTCTTGAAGTTCTTGAATTTCTTGAATCTGTTTTCTGACTTAGACTATTTCTGCCAAACAGGATCTCCTTAGACTGTTAGTCCTTGTTTTTGAGGAACCTGGCTCTGATACCACTTGAAAGATATGGTACCTAAACACCTAGAGGGGGGGTGAATAGGTGACCTAAACCTTTTTTAAAACTTTGTTGGCAGTACAACAGTTATTTCACAGAATTCTACAGTTAACAGCAATCACAGAATATAAACAGTTAATCCACAGCACAGCACAGCAGACACACTAATTTATAGTGGTTCCCCAATCTTTGGGTACATCCACTTTCCCCCTTCGCCTATCTAGCAGTGTACTAGATTCGGCCAAACTTCTCCACTATCTCAGAACCCAACTAGGTTCCTACACCTCAGGCCCAAAGCCTTACACTCAGCCACAAAGGCCTACACTCAGCCACTCAGGCCTACACTCAGCCAATTAAGGCCTACACTCAGAGTTCTTCAACTCCTACACTCAGGCAACCAAGCCCTACCCTCAGCCTTTATAATATAGGCTTACAATTCTCTCAGATCCAATGGATCCTACAAGTTAAAATAGAAATACAATAGCTATCTCTACAACTCAGAAAATAAGAGAGGAGTTGAGAGTTTCTTGAAGAGTTCTTGGAAGAACTCAGTTAGATCCAAACTGACTTAGCTTCCTTCAAAGCTTCTTGAGTTAGAACTGAATTAGTCTGAATCTTCTGCAGTTGATCCTTGACCTCTGCTTCTTGAGATCCAGATGATTCTGAATCCTTCTTCTCAGCCTTAGTTCCAAAGACTGAATTCTTGATTGGAGCTCTCTCTCTCCAACTTCTTAGATCTGCAGTTGGACTGCCAGATCTTCTTGTGTTGATCCTCTGTGTATCACTTTTCTGATGATCTGATCAACCACTTTAATTATTCTCACTACTTGAAAGAACAACTTGTAATTCTTACATCAACAACCACTTCTGTAAACTGTGAGTGCCTATTTATAGGCTTCCTTCATGGTAACCGGCTGGTCCGGTTCATAACAGACTTCTGACTTCTCTGACAGTTGTTGTAGACCGGCTGGATCGGCAGCTGTCATGTCAACCAGTCACTTCTTGAAATTCTCTAACTGTCAGATAGTGTCGAGACTTTCTGTTCTTAAGTGTCGACACTTATAGACTAAGTGTCGACACATGCTTGTGTAAGTGTCGACACAAGTCTACAAGGTGTCGACACAATTCCTTGTATGTCTCGACACAGATTCTTCTGCATGTGTCGACACTGAAATTGAGTGTCGACACAAGTACTTGTTCTTCATTCTTTAATTGTATTCTTCTAAGTGTCGACACATCTTCTTTGTGTCGACATATCTTCATGTGTTGAAACTGTCAAGTGTCGACACTGCTTCTTGGTGTCGACACAAGTCTTCAATTTTGTTTCTTCAGCTGAGTGTCGACACATTCCCTTAGTGTCGACACTTGTACTTAGAATATTTTGTAAACTTTTCTGTTCTCTGCTAAGTGTCGACACAGCTCCTTGTGTCGACACTTTCTTCAAGTGTAGAGTCTTCAACTAAGTGTCGACACATTGTGCTGGTGTCGACACTTTCTTCAAGTGTTGACTCTTCTGGTTGTGTGTCGACACATTGTGCTGAGTGTCGACACATACTTCAAGTGTTGACTCCTTTGAGTGTGTGTCGACACATTGTTCTGAGTGTCGACACATTCTTCATATATTGACTCTGCTGTTTGAGTGTCGACACATTGTGTTGAGTGTCGACACTTGTCCTTAGTCTCTGCAGAATTTTGCTGAGTGTCGACACAGCTCCAAGTGTCGACACTTTCTGGTGTAGACTCAGCTCTTCTAGGTGTCGACACTTCTGCTAAGTGTCGACACTGCTTTTCTGCATACTTCTTCACTGAGTGTCGACACAGCTCCAAGTGTCGACACTTTCTGTCTGGTGTCGACTCTTCATCCCAGGTGTCGACACAATTACTCCAAGTGTCGACACTGCTTGTCTGGGTGTCGACACAAGCTTTCTCAAGTGTCGACACTTTCCCTCTGGGTGTCGACACATGGACTTAGAAACTTTTAGCTTCAGTCCAGTGAATACCTAACCTGCACAAGTAACTCAAACAAACATCAAATACATTATGATGTATATCATTGAGTTAGGTGAGGCTTCTTCAAATCAGGTACATTTGACCAATGTACCCAACAGTGTTCTGCGGCCTTGCAATTAGACAGTTCTTGGTGTAGCCGGGTGGATTGGAGTTTGAATCCGCGGGAGTTGTTGCGGACTTGGTTGAGTCTGCGGTGTCCGCTATTGCGGACTGGCCTTGGATATCGGCTGTGGTCCTTGTCGAGTTCTCCGGTGTTTCTGTGGGCATTAGCTGTTCTTTGTGGAGGTCTGCGCGGACTGGTGTCGAGTCCGGCAGTTGGCCGTTGTCTTGGCATCTGTGCGAGTAGGAGCTTGCGGGCTCTGCCTTGCTCTGGTGGAGTGTTGGCAATCTGCCTTGGGGGCAGGAGGACTGGGCCTTGTCCGCCAAGCTTGCGCCAGGCTCTTGTTGGTTTTCTGGACTTGGTCACATTCTGTGACAAGTCTAGGGTGTCCCCAGTGTCTGCAGTGTCCGTTGTTGACCGGGCGGACTGCCTGTTGGTCGTGGACTCGTGGCGGACTGAGACGTTGTTCTCGATCTATGTGGATTGCCTCTTTGTCTGCATTTAGTGTGCAGACTGATACAGTAGGGGTTTTGGTTGTCCATGTGCGGTGCTATTTTTGCGGGCTATGCGGGCTTTTGTCTTGTCCGCATAGTTTGGGCGGACTGGTGCTAGTCCGCCTGGTGGTGAACACCTTTGTCTTGGCTCCTGGCGGGTTTGCTGAAATCCGGCTAAGTCCTTGCGGACTCGGCGGACGGGGATGTGTTAGCGCGGGGGCTGGGGCAGTGACTCTATTCACTAGGGTGGTGACCACACTCCTCACCTCGCCTATAAATAGACCCCCCCCCCCGACACATCTACACTAACTGAGTGAACAGTAAGTTGGGGCTTGGTCAATTATTACGGTCTGGTTTTTCCTGTTCGCGCAGGTTAAGTAGAGATAACTGTTTGTTGTGTGCAGGTCGCGCGACTAGCATTGTGGAGCCAGGAGTTTGGCTTTAACTTCGATTAGAATCAGTGAAGTTTGCGGTCTCAGCAAGTCGCTTATGCGGCTTGTCAGTTTTCTCTGCTTCAGCATTTCCAAGTTCAATGACCTGTCCGCTGGACTCAGGCGGGTATGTGGTCTATTCTTCAGTTCAGCAGCAGTCAGTGAATAACGGTGTGTCCGCGCAACCTCGCGGTCTCGGCGGACTCCGTGTTCTATTCGGCTTGTAGCAGCAGCTGTTCGGGCGGCTTCGGCGACCTTAGAGGACTGGGCGGTCTCAGTGGTCTCCAGTTCTGTCCGCCCGGATTGTTTTGTTTCTTTTTGTTGTTTCCTTGTACGGGCAAAATCATGTCTCGCCATGTATACCTCACCCTGTAAAGAAGTTAATAAATATATGACCTGCTTGTTCCTTCTACTTGCATTCGGTGTTTGATCTTGCTCTTTGGTTTCCGCATGATCAAGGTGTGATCTTGGTAGTGCTGAGAAAATTAATTTGGCTTCAGGCAACCTCGTTGACCACTTTGAGAAAATTCAACATGGTATCAAAGCAAGGTTCAGTTGCTTGAGCGGTGATCAACTGGTGTTGTGCTCTGTGCTTCTGGAAGCTTTACCAAAGATTATTGCAATGGAAGTGAGCTATGCAAGAGATTTGAGTATTGAACTCTTAATGCCGACTAACTTTAAGAAATGGAAGTCGTGAATGAAGAGTTACCTTCTAGGCGAGGAGCTATGGGATGTCGTCGGTGGTGACGACAAGCAGGAAGTTACTGCTGGTTTTGGGACTGCTGAGCAGGTGAGGCTCTGGAGAAAAACAAATGCAAAGGCGGAGTTTGTTCTCAAGAGGGCTGTTTCACCAGATCTGTTTGATCACATCATTGGTTGTGAGTCTGCCGCTAATATTTGGACAACTATTGATGAGTTATTCTATAAGAAGAATATGGCGAGACTTCAGTTCCTGAAGAATGAGTTGGCTAGGACAACTCAAGGAGACCTGACAATCTTAAAGTTCTTCCTGAAGATGAAGAGTTTGTGTGCTGAGCTATCAACACTTGATCCTGATGAGCCGATCTCTGAGGCAAAGATGAAAAGGCACATAATCTGCGGCTTGCGGAAGGAGTATGTTGCCTTTGTAACATCTATTCAAGGTTGGTCAACTCAGCCATCTCTGCTGGAGCTTGAGAACCTGCTTGCTTCGCAGGAGAGTTTGGCCAGACAGATGGCTGGAGTGACTATCTCTGAAGAGAGTAGTGAAGCTCTCTTCACAGGCAAGAAGACGAAGAGATGAGAAGGGAGGAAGAAGAAGACTGTTGTTGAAAATGAGCCTTCAACTTCTTATCAGTCAGAGAGAAGCGTTGCTCCTAAGAAGGATTGGAAGAAGAAGTTGAAGTGCTACAGGTGTCATCAGCGGGGACACTTCAAGCATGACTGCAAGGTCAAACTGCAGTCTGGGCATGCTCCAGGAAAGGAGGAAGCTTGCCCTAATTCTGAGGAAGCTGGATGGGGTGGAGCTTTCATGACGGGCACTTGTGTCCGTGCCTTGTTCGCTGTCGACTTCAACGATGAGTGGATCGTGGACTCCGGGTGTGGTCACCACCTCACCGGAGACAAGTTGAAGTTCTCTTCTTTGCAAGCTTACTCAGGTAACAAAGCTATCATTATTGCTGATAATACTGCTTATGCAGTAGAGAAGGAGGGGGTTGTGTCCTTGGGTAGTGATAAGGTGTTGGAACACCCTATTACTAATTTGGGTCAGGATCACTATGTCTCTAGGATTCTATGTTTTGACCTTCTGTATAGATTATAGGTCAATTAGAATTGAGTCTAAGGGATCAGGAGTCTAGATTTGGAAGCTGCCCTGAAGACCCAAGTTTTTCTGGAGACTAAGTCCAAATCGTCGAGCTCAGCACGACGTTTCGTCGAACTCCGGTCGACGATCGTCTAGCTCAACTTTGGCAGATCGTCGAGCTTCATTCGACGATCGCTGAGCTCAAGCCTCATAAATATCGTCGAGCTCTGGTCGACGATCGCTGAGCTCAACTTCTCAATATCGTCGAGCTCCATTCGACGATCGCTGAGCTCAGGTCGACGATTTTGGCTCTGCACTGGATCCTTATCTCTGAGCTCAGTTCGACGATCTTTGAGCTCAGATCGACGATTTCTTTGCTGATTGGACTTTCCAGTTTGCTGAGCTTAGCTCGACGATAGCAGAGCTCAGTTTGACGATTTCAGTTATCTTTCAGAATTCTAATTCAAAATCAGATAGAAGTTATTCTGCATTTAAGACAGAAGATCTGCCAGCCGTTTTCATTTACTTCTGGAGCAAGTTTCAAGGGATTTTCTAAGGAACAAATCAGTGGACTTTCCTTCAGAACATATTATACAATTAAGGCTGTAATTAATTCAGACCAACGGCTATCTTTGACAGAGAAATTTTCCTATTGAGATTCAGAGAATAGAAGACAGACAAGAACAAGAGAATAGAAAAAGACAAGTAGAGGACACCTCTCTATACACATAGACTCTCTCAATCTTCTGTCAACAAGAATTCAGAAGAACACTCATCAAAAAGAGATCAAGCTTTCAAACATTCTTCAGATCTCTTCAGCTCTCAAGTGTTCAAGGCCAACATCATCTCAAGACTCCAGACACTCAACATTTCAGCTTGCTGAAATCATCATCTGCTGGAGATCTATTTTTGAAGGCCTATCACCCTCAGCAAAGCTCATCTTCCTGAAGACTTCAAGGACTCAGGGGGAGCTTTGAAATCAATCCACATAGTCTTCTCAGTTGCTTGAGAAAGAGAAGACTGCCATAACTCTCTCACCCCCAATCTGTAAAGGTTTTTCAAACTCCTTCAAAAGTTTGAATCTGGTTTTTGAGCACCTTGTCAAAAGCTCATTGGTGGCAAGACACCTGATCAAAAAATCTGTTTTGGTTTTTGAGCACCTTATCAAAAGCTCATTGGTGCCCAGGACACCTGATCAACTCATCCTGCAGTGGATTCCTACCTAGGGTGGTAGAAGAGTGGATGTACCCAAGTTGGGGAACCACTATATTTCCTTGTGTCATCTGGTTGTGCATGTTTTCTTTTTGTTTCTGGCCTAGATTTTCTTGTGCTTAATATCTGCATAGCTTAATTTTATTTTCTGCTTCCCTGCTTACACTCATTACAACAATTGTTGTAAGGTTTTGCAAAAAGTTTTCTTTGTGTTTTCAAAAAGCACCATATACTCTATCCCCCCCCCCCTCTAGAGTATATCAGATCTAGTTTCCCCTTTTAATTGGTATCAGAGCCAGGTTGGTTAAACATACCATATCTGTTGGTTGTACAGGCTAACACCTGAACCCCAAAGATCCCAAACTAGATCCTTCTTTTGTTTTCTTTTTATATTAGATTTAGCTTGCACAAATCATGGCCCAGAACAAGGATTATGCTAGCACCAGACCTCCAGTGTGCAATCTATCAAAGTTTGCACTTTGGAAGGCAAGGATTAAACTCTACATGAATTCAATTGACGAAGATATTTTTAATTCTGTTTTGACAGTGTGCCCAAGACCTCCAGAGAGCACAAGCACAAATGTTGTTCCACCTCCATCAGGAACAGATGCTGACATTAAAAGATGGAAAGTAGCTGATGCCAAGGCAATGAACATTCTAGCTCAGACAATGTCAGATGACATTTTTCAGAAGGTAGCTGAATGTAATTCAGCCAAGGAGATCTGGGACAAGCTTTCAGAAATTGTCTCTGGCTCAGCTGATGAGAGAAAGGACAGAAGATCTCATCTCATCTCCCAATATGAGAACTTTAAGAAGGGAGAAACTGAGTCAGTGGGAGACATGTACAATAGATTGAGTCTAATTGTCAGTGAACTGAGGACATTAGATAAAGAAATCTCATTGACAGAACTCAATGACAAGATCCTAATGTGCTTCCCCAGCACTTGGGATTCAAGAATCTGGCCATTAAAGATGCCAGAAGCCTAAATGAGATTACCACTGAAGCCTTGTTGGGTAAGCTCAAATCTTATGAGCTACTCATCAAGAACAGAGAAGAAGAACAGAAGGCTGCTTCTCCAGCCACAAGAAAGGAGAAGACTATTGCATTCAAGGCAGCTGAGGATCTGCCTGAAGAAAAGGCCACAAGCAATGATGAACTTCTCAGCCTATTGGCCAAAAGATTCTATAAGATGGCCAGGAAGGACTTCAGAAGAAGATCATACAAGGAGCAAGACAAGCCAAGGTATGACAAGTCCACTGGCAATAGCAAAGACATTATTTGCTTTGGTTGCAGGAAACCAGGGCATATGGTTCCTGACTGTCCAGAAAACAAGAACAAGGACAGGAGGGACAGAAAAGAAAGAAGAAAGGAGAAGGACTCCAAAAGGCATGGAAATAACAAACCTTCCACCAGCAAAAGTAAGCACACAAGGAAAGGATTTGTTGCTGAATCCTGGAGTGAGACTGAAGAGGAGTCACAGGCCTCTTCCAGCTCAAGTGATGATGAGGATGATGCAGAGGAAAAAGAATTCTGCATGATGGCAATCAATGCCTCTCAACACAACTCAGAAGAAGAGGAGTCAGAGTCAGACTCAGAAACTCAACCTGAAGAAGATCAGGTAATCAACTCTTTTGATTTCACTTCAGAAGATTTTAAACTTGAATTTAAAGCACTATGTTTAGACCTGCTAAAGTCTGAGAAAGAGATCATCTCTCTCAGAAATCAATTGTCTGAACACAATGCTTTAAAATCAGAAAACCTCAAGCTCTCTCAGGAGTTAGAGAACCATAGGGAACAGATAGCTTCACTGAAGAGTGAACTCTCTGAGGCCAAGAAGCTTGAAGAATCTCTCAATGGGAGAAGCATCAAGCTGATGGACATCACAAGCACAGTGAACTCAAGATTCAACAGTACACTGGGCTTGGGTGCCTCATCCAGCCAACCTATTGTTCTAACAACCCCTATCAAGTTCATTTCTGACAAGGGAAAGGGAGTTGTAGAGGTTGCCAGGAAAAATTCTGATCTGCCTCAGAAAACCAAAGTCCAGTACAAATCGTCGAACGGAGATCGACGATCGCCGAATGAAGATCGACGATCGCCGAACGCAGCTCGACGATCTCAGGACAAATCGTCGAACGCTGATCGACGATCTAAGCCAAGATCGTCGAACGCTGGTCGACGATCCCATATACCTGACCTCAGCCATAGTCGACCGTCGAACGGAGCTCGACGATCTGACCCAAGATCGTCGAACTCAGCTCCCAGATCGTCGAACAGAGGTCAGAGCAGTGGAAAAATTTTCAAAGGCAAGTCAAAATTGCATCCTGAGGGTTCTTCATCCCAAACATTTAACCCTTATACTGAATGGATTTTACCTCCAAGGAGATATCAACCTGAAGGATATAAGAGTCAGCCAGGGATGTCTTTCATTTCTGAATTTAAAGGTTATCAACCTAGGCCCAAGGTAAACTGGGTCAAAAACAAGTGAATTGCTTTATGTGCAGGTGAAGACCTATCCAACATCTAACCAGCAATGGTATTTGGATAGTGGGTGCTCTAAGCACATGACAGGGAACAAAGACAACCTCAATTCCTTTAAAGCCAAGCTTGGACCCAAAGTCATCTTTGGTGACTCCAATTTTGGGCAAACTAAAGGATATGGAGCAGTCCAGATTGGTTCTGTAACCTTCAAGAAGGTAGCATATGTGGAAGGACTGAAGCACAACCTAATCAGTATCAGTCAGCTATGTGATGAAGGCTACCAGGTGACCTTCAGCAAAACTCTATGCAAGATCAAGTCAGAGGACAACACCACTGTGTTGACAGGTAAAAGGAAAGGTACCATTGCCGTTTATGTTGCTTTGCTCGCTGCCATGAAATTTGATGCCGGCTTTGACATCGATTTCGATTCCTTCAACACAACAGATCAAATCTTCCAAGATATTCTCACCTTATTCAAAGATCAGCAATTAACTGCCTTGATGTCAACCAGAATCAAACTTGCCTCAGATGAGATTAAAGAATGGTTTACACTGCCCACAACCTTGACACAAACACCATAGTTGGCTCCATTGGTGGCACCCAGGTACCTCTGACTCCAGCAGTATTGACAGAAGTTTTTGGCTTCAGGAATGGTGAAGACTCTGCTGACCTTTCTGGAGAAGAGTTTGCTGATGTTCTTGCCAGGATGGGTCATCCTGAGGGGAACCCTAGCAAACTGTTTAAGAGAAACCTGTCTGTGGAATACAGGTTTTTGGCTGATGTAGTAGGCAAGGTCCTTTTGGCCAAGCATTCTGCTCATGATACAATCTCCAGATATCAGCTCTGCCTTATGGGAGCTCTGGTAGATAGCAAAAGCCTGAACTGGGGAGAAGTATTCTTTGATTTGTTGAAGAAAAAGATCAACAAAACTTTTGTGAATTATGGAAGAATTCTGGGAATCTTCCTCCAGGCTAAGTGCCCTGCCCTGCTAGTCTCCTCTGGAGTGCACATCAATGCCTCCAAGAGACTCACCTGTGCCTTTTTTGGGAAATGGGACAGGCAAATCTCCAAGCCCAGCAGGCCCTCCTCTTCTGGCCCTTCAGGCACCAGGACTCTAAGAGTCACTCCACCCCAGGCCTCTGCCCCTGCAGAGGACCTGCCTGCTAGTGCTGCTGCTTCTCCTCCTCCAAGCTCAACCCTACCTCCAGCTCCATCCACCTCTCCAGCCACCTCCACAATTACCATCTCCAGCTCATCTCCAACATCTATTCCATCTCCAGCCACAATTTCCTCTCCACCAGCAGACCACTTCCTTCCCTTATTCTCTTATCCCCCTCCAAATGTCCCCTCATCCCCCTCCATTCCCTCCTTCACTCTCTTGGATGAATCCTACATGGATGATTCCCCCTCTTCTCCTCCAGATTTGCCCTCCTCCTCCACCTCTTTCCAGGACCTTCTCCACCAGATTCTTGATCAACCCACCTTCACTCCCTCCATTTCCATCCCTCTATCCTCCATATCTACCATACCCTCTCCTGAGCCATCCCTTCCACCCTTTAGCCCTCCTCCTCCAGCTCCCTCAGCCATCCCTGTACCCTCTACCTCTGCTCCCCTTGAGCATGTAGATCTCCCAGCCCTTGCTGATCAGTTGTATGAGCTCCTTGCACCTAGGCTCTCCCTTCTCCTGGAGGCCTCCTTAGCTCCTCTGCAACAATCAGTGGCAGCTCTCTCTGCCAGGCTGTCCTCCTTCCTTACCCCTATAGCAGCACCCCCAGCAGTGTGCCTTGATGCACAGGTTTCTGTATCCAGGCAGGGGGAGATGCCCTATGAAGCCAGCTTCCATGCTGCTGTTGCTGCTGCTGCTGCTCCTCCTGCTGTTGTCTCTCATACTGCTGCTTCTGCTTCTGCTACTGCTGCCATTCCAGTACTTGTAATAGACCTAAGGTCTTTGCTGTCTACTTTTGATATTGCTTACTTCAGCTGCCTTCCAGAAGTCTATGCTGTCCAGCCCCCAGAGGTTCCTGCTGCCCAGTCAGAAGATTTGTCCAGGGCTCTAGTGCCCTTCTCCTGCTGTGACCCCAGAATCATCTCTGATTTTATTCAGTCAGTGACTGCTGCTTATGATGATGCTGCTGCTGCTGCTGAAGATAATGCTGTGTCTACCTCTGGAATTGCTGTTGCTACTGAGGAAGAAATTGTTTCAATTGCTGCTGTTGAGCCCTCATCCCAGGATGTTTTGATGACAGAGGCTATTGATGTTGAGCCTGCTGTAGATGTTGTTATTGTTGTCTCTGAACCTGCTGCTGCCAAAATTCCTGAAGTAATCTTTGTTGTAACATCTGCTGCTTCTGTATCTGTTACATCTGCTGTTTCTGTTGCCCCATCAGCTGCTGTGAAACTGAAAGAGGATTTGATGAAAAAGCTTGATGATTTATATGATGCACAAAGTTCTGAATCTGAGGATTATAATACTGCTTCTGATGACTCATCTGCCACAATTGCAAGGAAAAGAAAGGCAAGAAGTAAGGCCTTGAAGAGAGTTCCTCCTGCCAAAGTCAGAGATGATAATGATATTCCATATTATATTCTGCACAATTGTCCAATCTCTGAGCATTGGATGCAATTCTCCAGGAACCAGTTAAAGGCAATGAAGAAGAAGAGGAAGTTTGATAAAGATTCTTCTCAGTCCAAGCACCCTCATCCTCCTCCACCACCTCCACCTGATGCAGGTGCAGGTGGCAGCTCTGCAAGATCAAGCCCTGCTAGAAGCCAGGCTCCCTACCAGCCTCATGCAAGAACATATCAAAGGGAAAGCCAATCTAGGGGGTCCTACTCTAGAAGGGGAGGATATAGGGGAAGCCAAAGAGAAACTCAGGTTTACTCCAAAGGACACTCCAGGCAGCATCCTTATTCCAGGGGTGGACATGTCTCTTCTGATACATCTTCAGGTCAATTCCCTTATAAGCTTAGAGATACAGTGACTGCCAGGACCCCTCAAGCAACTACTTCCAACAGGTATGAGCCACCTGTTCCATTTGAGGATCCTGAGAAAAATCATATGGCTTGGACTGCAAGGATGAAAGAACTGGCTGCTTTGGATCAGATAAAGAAAGCAAAAGAACAAGGGCTAGACACCTCCAACATATCCACCATGTCAGAGCAAAGGCAAAAAGAGTTAGAAAGATATGCCTCCAGTAAGTTTTTTGATGCAGATAGGTACATGGAGTTGCATCCAGCTGCAGTGGTTCCCAGGGCTTCAAAGCAAATCTATTTGGGTGCAGCTGATGATACAAGATCCAACAAGGAAGCATTAAATCCTAACAGGGAAATTAAAATGGTTAAAGGCAAAGAAAAGGAATAACTCTGTAAGGTGACAACTTTTGGTTCTTCTAAACTGCCTTCTGGATATCATATATATCTCTGTGATGGTTCTGTAATGTCTAGCTTTTGTTGTTTCTATGTTTTTCTGATTGTATGATGATTGTTTATTTTTCCTATGTCTGTAAATAGTTTTCCTAACCCAAATAGGGGGAGATTGTTGGAACACCCTATTACTAATTTGGGTCAGGATCACTATGTCTCTAGGATTCTATGTTTTGACCTTCTGTATAGATTATAGGTCAATTAGAATTGAGTCTAAGGGATCAGGAGTCTAGATTTGGAAGCTGCCCTGAAGACCCAAGTTTTTCTGGAGACTAAGTCCAAATCGTCGAGCTCAGCACGACGTTTCGTCGAACTCCGGTCGACGATCGTCTAGCTCAACTTTGGCAGATCGTCGAGCTTCATTCGACGATCGCTGAGCTCAAGCCTCATAAATATCGTCGAGCTCTGGTCGACGATCGCTGAGCTCAACTTCTCAATATCGTCGAGCTCCATTCGACGATCGCTGAGCTCAGGTCGACGATTTTGGCTCTGCACTGGATCCTTATCTCTGAGCTCAGTTCGACGATCTTTGAGCTCAGATCGACGATTTCTTTGCTGATTGGACTTTCCAGTTCGCTGAGCTTAGCTCGACGATAGCAGAGCTCAGTTCGACGATTTCAGTTATCTTTCAGAATTCTAATTCAAAATCAGATAGAAGTTATTCTGCATTTAAGACAGAAGATCTGCCAGCCGTTTTCATTTACTTCTGGAGCAAGTTTCAAGGGATTTTCTAAGGAACAAATCAGTGGACTTTCCTTCAGAACATATTATACAATTAAGGCTGTAATTAATTCAGACCAACGACTATCTTTGACAGAGAAATTTTCCTATTGAGATTCAGAGAATAGAAGACAGACAAGAACAAGAGAATAGAAAAAAAGAAGACAAGTAGAGGACACCTCTCTATACACATAGACTCTCTCAATCTTCTGTCAACAAGAATTCAGAAGAACACTCATCAAAAAGAGATCAAGCTTTCAAACATTCTTCAGATCTCTTCAGCTCTCAAGTGTTCAAGGCCAACATCATCTCAAGACTCCAGACACTCAACATTTCAGCTTGCTGAAATCATCATCTGCTGGAGATCTATTTTTGAAGCCTATCACCCTCAGCAAAGCTCATCTTCCTGAAGACTTCAAGGACTCAGGGGGAGCTTTGAAATCAATCCACATAGTCTTCTCAGTTGCTTGAGAAAGAGAAGACTGCCATAACTCTCTCACCCCCAATCTGTAAAGGGTTTTTCAAACTCCCTTCAAAAGTTTGAATCTGGTTTTTGAGCACCTTGTCAAAAGCTCATTGGTGGCAAGACACCTGATCAAAAAATCTGTTTTGGTTTTTGAGCACCTTATCAAAAGCTCATTGGTGCCCAGGACACCTGATCAACTCATCCTGCAGTGGATTCCTACCTAGGGTGGTAGAAGAGTGGATGTACCCAAGTTGGGGAACCACTATATTTCCTTGTGTCATCTGGTTGTGCATGTTTTCTTTTTGTTTCTGGCCTAGATTTTCTTGTGCTTAATATCTGCATAGCTTAATTTTATTTCTGCTTCCCTGCTTACACTCATTACAACAATTGTTGTATGGCTTTGCAAAAAGTTTTCTTTGTGTTTTCAAAAAGCACCATATGCTCTATTCCCCCCCCCCTCTAGAGTATATCAGATCTAGTTTCCCCTTTCATAAGGGGCCACTCACATTAAGGAGTGTGTATCATGTGTCGGGCATGAAGAAGAACCTCTTCTCTGTGACCAATGCGGTAGAGCAGGTTATCACGTTCTATTTGGGCCAACAGAAGTGAAGTTACTTCGCAACGTATCAGAGGTTAAGGCTAATGTTGCTCATGTTGGGAGGAGAGTAAAGAACTTGTTTGTTCTTGCAACAAACTCTTACATTGATCGGATGAGGGCAAACGATAGTGTCGCTATATGGCATGAGAAACTGGGGCATGTAGGAATGGATAAGCTGAAAGCTATTGCTAACAAAAGCCTTGTGAGAGGCTTGTCTAAGCTATCATCCTTTGGTGATGGTCATCTTTGCGCGGGGTGTCAATACGGTAAGGCTCATCGCCTTCCGTTTGATAAGTCACAAACGAGGAGCAAGAGACCATTGGAGTGCATCCATGGTGACTTGATGGGACTAACCATCACTGCTAGCCTTGGTGGGAGAAGATACATACTTGTTTTGATTGATGACTACTCAAGATACACTTGGGCATATTTCTTGACGGAGAAATCTGAAGCCTTCTGGTAGTTTGTGGAGTTTAAGGAGTTGGTGGAGGGCCGGTTTGGCTTGCGGATTAAGAAATTTAGATTAGACAACAGTGGTGAGTTTGTCTGCTCCGAGTTTTCTAACTTTTGTAGGAAGCACGAGATCCAGAGAGAGATCACTTGTGCTCATACTCCACAACAAAACGGAGTAGCAGAGCGAATAATCCATCATCTAACGGAAACCTGCAAATGTTGGCTTCATGCAAAAGACATTCCTAGGTCCTTCTGGGCAGAGGCGATGTCTTGTGCTTCTTATGTCATCAATCGGATGCCGCTTAGTCCGATCAACATGAAGACTCCTTTTGAGATGTTGCTGAAGGATAAGCCAAGCATGGAACACCTTCGGGTGTTTGGATCAACTTGTTATGTGCATATCCCGGATGCTTCAAGGACAAAGCTTGATGCAAAGGCAAGGAAGCTTGTCTTTGTAGGCTATGATGAGCGGAAGAAGTGATGGAAATGCATGGATCCTGCGACGAAGAAGTTTGTTGTATCAAGAGATGTAGTCTTTGATGAACTGACGTCATATCGAGGTGGGTCGGTTGATCTACCAGAGAGCAAGGTTGATGAAGAGCAGAAAGTGGCTGTTGAAGTGTTGGAAGAGGAGCTTGTTGTGTCACCAGCAGCTCCTGTTGCTTCAAGCTCTGGGGCAGAGACTTATGGTTTAGGAAGCAGGGGGAGCATTGCTCAACGTTTGCCCGGGAATGGAGCTGAGCCTGAAGAAGCAATGGAGGTTGTAAGCAAGGAGAAGACCCTTCGGAGATCAAAGAGGGTTATCAAGCCACCAGCTCGATACTGTGGAGGGAATGCAGTGAGCTTTGTCTCCTATTTCTTTGCAGGACATCTGGATGAGTGAGAGCCTTCAAACTTCAATGAGGCCACTAGAGTCAAGGAGTGGGAAGATGCCATGAAAGACGAGATTGCTGCTCTGAAGAAGAATGAAACTTGGGACCTTGTGCCCAGAGTTGATGGCATTACTCTAGTGACTTGCAAGTGGGTGTATAAGTTGAAGAAGAAGGCTGATGGGAGCATCAAAAGATACAAGGCTTGCCTTGTTGCTCGAGAGTTCCCACAATAGTATGGAGAAGACTATGAGGAGACATTTAGTCCTGTTGCAAAGATGAGTTCGGTTCGGGTGGTGATTGCTTTGGCTGCTTGCCGGGATGGAGGATGTGGCAGCTTGATGTGAAGAATGTTTTTCTTTATAGAGAGATTGATAAGGACATCTTCATGGATCAGCCATTTGGTTTTGCTTCTGAAGTTCATACGGAGTATGTCTGCAAGCTCAAGAAGGCTCTCTACGGGTTGAAGCAAGCTCTGAGAGCTTGGTATGGGAAGATAGCAGAATACCTTCAATTCTGCGGTTATCTTGCTTCCAACTCGGATTCAAGCTTGTTCATCAAGAAGAAGGGGGAGCTTCAAGTCTTGGTCCTGCTGTATGTTGATGACATGATCATCATAGGGAATTTAGAGGAGGAAGTAGCTAGGCTCAGGGCTGAGCTTGCTATACGCTTCGAGATGAATGATTTGGGAGAGCTTCATCACTTTCTTGATCTTGAAGTGGAGAGGAAGGAGTGCGGGATACTCATTTGCCAGAAGGGATATGCGGATCGCATTATGAATCGATTCGGCATGGGTGAAGGGAAGAGTTGCTCTACTCCTCTAGATCATGGGTTGAAGCTTCGACGATATGAATGAAGCATTCTTCCTGATCCCTTGGTGTTCAGAGCTCTAGTGGGGAGCTTGATCTACCTGATGATTACAAGGCCAGACTTTGCTTACGTTGTTGGCCGAGTAAGTCAGTTTATGGCTGAACCAAGGAAGTCTCATCTGGTGGCGGCAAAGAATATCTTGATGTATGTCAGGGCTACTTCTGATATGGGACTCCTCTATTGGAGGGACATGGGCTTCTATTTGCTTGTATACACGGATGCTGATTACGGTGGTGACTCGGATGATCGAAGATCAACTTCGGGTTATGTTTTAACTTATGGATCAGCTTGCATCTCGTGGTGTAGCAAGAAGCAGGATTCAGTGTCCGTCTCTACTATGGAAGTAGAGTGGCTTCAGCCTTGGCTGCTCGGGAAGCCATCTGGCTGAGGAGGCTTGTAGAGGATGTCCATGAGGAAGTGCAAGGTCCTACTTTGCTCCGAGGTGACAATGAGAGTGCTCTCAAACTGGTAAACAATCCATTGTATCACGCAAGGACCAAGCATATTAAGATCGAGCACCACTTCATAAGGGAGAAGGTGTTGGAGGGATCTCTTATGGTCGGACATGTTCGGAGTGAAGACAATCTTGCTGACATTTTCATGAAGCCGCTGTCAAAGCGGCCATTTCAATGGTTACAGAGTTTGTTGGGCTTGATGACCACTTCTCACTTCAAGGGGGAGTGTTGAAATTTATGAAGTGGAAGTGGGTGATGGAGCAGGCCGAGCGGTCTGGGCGGCCTGAAATTGCGGCCTGGGTCGACTGGTGTGCGGCCTGGGTTGGTCTGTGGCCAGGGAAGTCTATTCGGCATGGGCGTCTCGTGGAGCGTCATGAGCGGACTGTGTTTGGCGGATTGTTGGCGATGCTCAGCGTGTTCTGCGGCCTTGCAGTTAGCCAGTTTTTGGTGTAGCCGGGCGGATTGGAGTTTGAATCCGCGGGAGTTGTTGCGGACTTTGTTGAGTCTGCGGTGTCCGCTATTGCAGACTGGCCTTGGAGATCGGATGTGGTTCTTGCCGAGTTCTCCGATGTTGCAGCGGGAGTTAGCTGTTCTTTGTGGAGGTCTGCGCGCACTGGTGTCGTGTCCGGCAGTTGGCCGTTGTCTTGGCAGCTGTGCGAGTAGGAGCTTGCGGGCTCTGCCTTGCTCTGGTGGAGTATTGGCAATCTGCCTTGGGGCAGGAGGACTGGGCCTTGTACGCCAAGCTCGCGCCAGGCTCTTGTTGGTTTACTAGACTTGGTCATATTCTGTGATAAGTCCAGTGTGTCCTTAGTGTCCGCAAAGTCCGTTGTTGACCGGGCGGACTACCTATTGGTCGTGGACTCGTGGCGGACTGAGACATTGTTCTCGAGCTGTGTGGACTGCCTCTTTGTCTGCATTTAGCGTGTGGACTGATGCAGTAGGGGTTGTGGCTGTCCATGTGCGGTACTGTGTTTGCGGTCTATGCGGACTGTTGCCTTGTCCACATTGTGTGGGCGGTCAGGTGCGAGTACGCCCGGTGGTGAACACCTTTGTCTTGGCTGCTAGCGGGTTTGCTGAAATCCGGCTAAGTCCTTGCGGACTCGGCGGATGGGGATGTGTTAGCGCACGGGCTGGGTCGGTCACTCTATTCACTAGGGTGGTGACCACACTCCTCACCTCGCCTATAAATAGGCCCCCACGGCACATCTACAGTAACTGAGTGAACAGTAAGTTGGGGCTTGGTCAATTGTTGCGGTCTGGTTTTTCCTGTCCGCGCGGGTTGAGTAGAGATAACTGTTTGCTGTGTGCAGGTCACGCGACTAGCATTGTGGAGCCAAGAGTTTGGCTTTGACTTCAGTCAGAATCAGTGAAGTTTGCGGTCTCTGCGGTCTCAGCAGGTCGCTTCTACGGCTTGTCAGTTTTCTCTGCTTCAGCATTTCCAGGTTCAATAACCTGTCCGCTGGACTCAGGCGGGTAGGCGGTCTGTTCTTCAGTTCAACAGCAGTCAGCGAATAACGGTGTGTCCGCGCGACCTCGCGATCTCAGCGGACTCCGTGTTCTATTCGGCTTGTAGCAGCAGCAGTTCGGGCGGCTTCGGCGACCTTGGCGGACTGGGCGGTCTCAGCAGTCTCCAGTTCTGTCGCCCAGATTGTTTTGTTTCTTTCTGTTGTTTCCTTGTACTGGCGAAATCATGTCTCGCCATGCATACCTCGCCCTGTAAATAAGTTAATAAATATATGACGTGCTTGTTCCTTCTACTTGCATTCGGTGTTTGAGCTTGCTCTTTGGTTTCCGCATGATCAAGGTGTGGTCTTGGTAGTGCTGAGAATATTAATTTGGCTTCAGGCTATCTCGTTGACCACTTTGAGAAAATTCAACATCTTTTTCTTCAGGTTTTGTTGTGCCAGATGTTTCATATGCTTTTTGAGATTGTTTTCTCATGAAATTTAACTTGATTATGCTATTATGTGATTGAGTTTGGATAATGAATGGGTTAGTTCTGTAATCATTCTAGTAAGATGTTCGTCCGTCGTGCAAATACACTGGCATAAAATTCTTTTCCTAGGGTTTACTTTCCTTATATGAAGGCGATGTTTGGAATTCCCCCCTTTCTGTATAATAAATTCACGTTCCCATATTTGAACTGGGTGGACTAAATGTATTCTTATATAATTCATCAGCGATAGATCGCCATTTTGTGAGGTTAGGTGATGGGCTCTCAGTTTGATGAGTGAATTTGACCTCTATTATTTCCCAGATGAAACATTAGACATGTTCTGTGATGAATCTTCCTACATGTTCTGTTGATAGTATAGGGATTCTTTTTCATAGTTGAAATCAGTGGCACATATTATTCTGGTGTTTTTCTATTTATGGATGTAGGCATAGCTAGTGTGATTGACAACAAGGGATGCTCAAGGCTCTTTGTGGGCAGTCCCATTTTTGTTGCAAGCATTACAAATATGAAATCCTCTGGGTATATGCCTTCTAAATCTTCTTCAGTCATATCTGTGTTTGGCCTTGTTGGTCCTACAAAAAGAGGGCCTTCTAATGGCCTTGTAGCTTAATGGATGACATTAGTGAATTCTATTTTGAAGGAAGATCTTGTGCTGCAGTATGGAAAATGGTTTTGGAAACTGTTATAGGTATCTGTTATAAAATACGCTTTTATTTTATTTTATTTAGATTTTGTTATAGATATCCTCTTTTGAAAATATTCAGATTTCACCTCCTTGCTATAATATATTCCAATTGTGAAATTAATATACACCTTTTGGGTTTCAATGATTGTCTTGCATGGAATGTGAACATATGTTGATAACATTCTTCTGCTTGCTATCGCTGTTGTTGCATGTTTTATTTTTTGATTCTGACGTGGATGGTGAATCCTTGAACTTCCGTGAAGTGTTCCCCCAAAGCCCGACGCTTGAAGGGATAACAATGTCCACAGTGAGCATCAATGCTTTAAATTGGATATCATTTTAACTACTCCTAGCCCTCTTTATATAGAAGGATGAATTTATGCTTAATTGGATAAAAACCAAACTATTTAATTGTGTAGAAAAATAGAGACAAAACTTGTATATACTTTGTCATGACAAAAATACAAGAGTGAGCACAAATATATAGGAGAAGAGAAGGAGAAAGAATCATATACAAGAGATGAGAGAATAATAGAAGACAGAATAAGCGGGCCTATAGATGGGCCTTATACATCGTTTTCCCTCATATTCTCTAACACTGCCCCACAAGCTTGAGCATACAAGTCGTAGGCACCAAGCTTGGATAGAATCTGATGGTATAATATCTGAGGTAATGCCTTGGTAAGAATGTCAACAACTTGCCCAGAAGCAGGAACATGCTCAAGCTTTTGCATCTTTGATTGGACTTTTTCTCGAACGAAGTGACAGTCAACTTCAATATGTTTGGTCTGCTCATGGAACACGTGATTTTTTGTAATATGGATTGAAGCCTGACTGTCTCAAAACAAAGTTGAAGATGAGGATAATTTAACTTCCAAATCCATACGAAGACTTTCAAGTCAGGTGAGTTCTGATACAACAGCCTCCATCTCACTGTACTCAGCCTCAGCAGACGAGCGAGCAACCACCGAGTGCTTCTTACTCCACCATGTGATAAGATTTCCTCCAAAGTAAGTATATAAACCAGCTGTAGATCGTCGATCGTCCAGCGAGCCCACATAATCCGCATCAGAGTAAGCAATAAGAGAAAGCTCCAAAGATGGTTTATACACAAGTCCTTAAGTAGGACAGTCTTCAGATATCTGAGAACGCGTTCCACTGTCTGAAGATGAGAAACCCGTGGAGTGTACATAAAGAGGCTGACCACTCCAACCGCAAATGAGATATATGGTCTTGTAACTATTAGGTATATCTATTTTCCTACAAGATGCCGATAGTATTTCTGATTTAGAAGTAGAGTGTCAGACTAAGATCCCTGAGCATAAAACTTCTGGTAGACTTCCAACGAGGTCTCCGTAGGTTTGAACCCTAAGAGGCCAGCATTTTGCAGAAGGTCAATGCAATACTTGCATAGGGATAAGACAAGGCCTTCAGGTCGCCGTGCAACCTCTAGTCCAAGAAAATACCGAAGCTTTCTCAGATCTTTGATCTAAAAGATAGAATTTAAATATTACTTAACATGTTGTATCCCATCGGAGTCATCACCAGTGTTGAAATTGAAATTCGGCTTCTGTGGAGTTCGAACCCTTGGGGAAAGGGTGACCGCGCACTTACTTCTCCCTAGCGAGCTTGAATGACCAAAGACTTAGAACCAGAATTGATCCAAGGCTCCAACATGGAGGTCCCACCACACACCCGAAAGATCTTAGAGTGCTTCCCCTCCTTAGCCTGTGCTGAGCTAAGGGCACCTCAGAAAGCACTAGAAGATCAGAGAGTAAGAAGATTGGAATGCTCGAAATCGTGCCTTCTGAGGTACCCCGTTGAGTCTATTTATAGTTATTAAAGTCTTACCTGCAAATAGTGTGGCTTCACTGTTCTAAACAGCTATATGCAACCAAAAGTGGTCTGCCAAGAGTCAAACTCCGTTGTTCTGGAATGTTATTTGCAGCCCTACAAAGGTATCCGGGTAATTTCATCTCTGAACCCCACCGAGCGAGTGGTCCATGAAGGCACCATTCGCCTAAAGGGGCGAGTGCCTGGAGAACAATGCACTCGCCTCCTCGAGATTCTTTGAATATGGAATGCCCATCTGGTAACCATTCGCCAGACTTGGCGAGAACTTTACATGCGCGTTAAAGCGCGAGGCCTGGGCGAGTGCTCGATGAAGATCGCACTCGCCTGAGGGTCCATCCGCCTCTACTACCTTTTTGAATCTACACGAATGCCTCTTTTGGCCTTGGGCGAGTGCGGGCCAACCTTCCTCACTTTCCAACCTTGTATTCTTGGGCTCAAACGTCCTTCAATACCTTGAACCTGCTTGAGAGAGCCTGCTCAGAGAATACGGGGTTGTACACAATCCCCGATCTTTGCGAGCATTCGCAAAGGTTGAAAAGAATCATCCAACCTCATGTATTTGTTGAGTGCTTGCTAACCTTGAAGAGAATCTTTGGTAGGCCCCTCCATGACTATAAATAATCTAACGGGGGCAGAGGTTTTTTTCCCCTCAACTTTCCAGGTTCTCACCTCCACTACAATGTCGCTCTTAAAGGAAGCTCTAGATCGCCTCAATGTTTTCTGTGCTAAGGACAAAGCCTCGGTGGGCTCATTCGCCCCCTGGCTTATGCGCAAAGTCCCCGGATCGACCCTGAAGATGAAGAAAGCCAAAGTGGTCAGACGCGACCTAATCGGAGATGAGTCAGTCTCGCAGGATCCTTCCCACTCCGGGATTCCACCGATATTCTTACTCGCTTTATACTCCTCGCTTGGGTAAAAACAGATGCTGACGCTCCACCTGCAGATTCTTCCAAAGGAAAAAGGAGCTAGGGAAGCGAGTGTTAAACCGTACTCGCTCGGGACACGGAATGGCGGGACGACCCCCGAGATCACCTCTTCGCTGCGACCGGATGTTCCCCTGCAAGAGAAATGTAAGTCTTCTTCTGTCTTCTAGCCTTTCACCATCTGGCTCACCCTCCTTTTCTTCGCAGCTCCCCCTTTTGGAGCTACGAGATTGAGAGCTCCAACGCCGAGATCTCGTGCCCGCCAAACGCCTGTGGATCCTGCCTTGATCCTTCTGCCTCCAGTGTATACTACACCCAACCTTCCTCTGCAGGTCAACACTTCTGCTGTTGAACCAACAACCTTTCACCCCGGGCTTGGAAAAGGGAACATAACATTCAACACTCCCTTCGAAGGGCGGCCCAGCACTTCTCTCTGACCTTTCAACAAGGAAGCGAGTACCAGACAGGGTAACAAACCTTACTCGCTTTCCACAAGAGGCGCGAAAATCAGGCACACCTGATACTATTTAATGCAGGCTTCCACAAGATCTCTTCCACCGATGTTGATATTGATGAGGAGGAGATCTCGCCTCTCACTTCATCGGGTTTGATTGCTGAGTACTTAGGCGACCTGAAGGATGTCGAGGGGATGAAGCGGCATCTGGCCGAGATAATTCGGAGGGAATACCTACTGCTGTGCGAGATGGCAAACCTGGTGTAGGAGAACCAGGAGTCTGCCGAGGAGCGACTTCTAAGCTTAGAAAAAATCTATACGCAACTGATCGCCAATCTGGGGGGAGAAGCCAGCGGCGGGACAGACTACCCCGGCATCCACATCGCGAGTGTCGCGGATCAACTACACCATGCTCAGCGGGAACTTCAAACCGTTCGCTCCCTCCATTATGCTCGTGCAATGCCTTGGGAGGGAAGGAGAGGTAGAGGATGGTAGTAATGCCCCCTGGTGGGCCTACCGGCAATCACCTTCCCGCTCTAGTTTTATTTTATTTGAGCTGTGTAATAATGACTACCGGCCCTTATGCCGAGTATGGACGATGTGCTGTGACTGTGTATTCTTTATTTGATCTCGCTTTTCTTTTCCGCCATTTATTCTTCCTGTTGCCGCATAAATTTCTACCTTTGTTGTCATCTATGCTTATTATAATAGCGTGAGTGAGGGAGTGAGAGATCTTGCTAGGGTCCAAGACGGGATCTGAGGCGAGATCTAATAAATATTATATCCGTACTTTTAATTCCTGGGCCCTTTCCCGCCCAAAATTTCAATAAAAAGACCTTCACCTACCGTGTTAATTATCGCATTTAATAGCCTCCAAATCCCTCCTGTCATCTTTCTTTCTATTGCACTCGCCTCCTTTCTTTCTTTTCCCTTTCTAGCGAGATGACAAGGATACCGAAGGGCGAACCAAGTGCGTGGCTGCATTCGCCGATTACCCATTCATGAACTATAACATGTCAAAAGAGGAGTATCATTCGCTCATGAACCTCTACGTCACGCAAGGCTTCACCGCACGACATCCGGGGAAAGATGAGTCGATCAACAACTTCTCTCCTTATGAAATCGCCATTCCTGTCGAGCACTTCGAAGTGGGGCTTTGCCTCCCCATTTGGTCCGAGATTCGCCAAGCCCTCCGCTATTTCAGTGTGGTTCCCGCGCAGCTCAACCCCAAATCCATAGTCCTGCTAGTCGCATTCACTTGTTACCTATGGTCGAAGTGAATGGAATTCAGCCTTCCCGTCTTCCGCAAACTATTCAACTTTCTTGCCAAGAGGGACGAAGTCGCATCATTCTTCTCTAACAACAACCTTAAGGCGAAAGGTCTCGCCAACAAAAATCATAACTAGGTCAAGAAGTTCATCTTTGTCTCTGGTGACTTCGGCAACCTCCCCCTCTCGCCTGTCCAACATGAAGAATCTACATACCTCCCTCCCAGTCTCGGCGGTCATGAGTCCATGCTTCACCAATTCCTCCTCGAAAAGGAATTCGACGTTCCTTTTCTGAGGAGGAACGTTGACACGCTTCTTCCTGTTCTCGTTGGGGAAGGTAGTTCTCGCATTCGTTTACTTTTAAAGATTACATGATTTAGAATTTTTGTAACTTACGATACCTGTGCAGTGGTGCGAGATCTCCCACTCAACCCTCCCTCTGTCGGCAGCACTGCACTGTCTTCTGAGATAGCACGCGTCGAGGCTGCCGCAGCGGCCTACCGAGGCCCAACGAAATTGCTAACAGGATCAAGCGGCTAGAAGCAAAAGCCTGACACTTCCCCTCCTCCACCACCTCCTAAGAAGCAACAAACAACAGTTCTCGCCAGGGGAAAGAAGATCGCCTCAGATTTCTCCGCGAGTTCTGCCGGCGAGACTGTAGAGAAGGAAGTGGGTGAGGTTGGCGGGACCTCAGCAGCAAAAGAGAAAACCGGGCCTAAGGACCATAGGAACTTTGGCCTGGGAGAGATGGTGTTGAATGACGTCGGCGAGCCCTTACTGGTATGTGACCAGGAAGCCAACAGGGCTTCCATCTACACTATATTCCCATCCTGGAAAGAAGACGAGATGGTCTCGAGCCAGGCCTATGCACTCGCATTCGACATGTATGTGCGGGACAACGCTGCTTACTATGATTCAACGCCGATGAAGTCACTCACCAACGAGAGCTCACAAGCTCAGTTCCACGCCATTGAACTCGCCCACATGTAGCCCTCCACGACATCCGTCTCTCGCAACAGCTGGCGGATGTAAGTGATGCGTGTTCCAAGCTGTTCAAAGTGGTTACAACCCTAAAGCGGGATCTGGACATCGCCAAGAAATACCTTGCCTCGCGAGAGGCCTGAGTGGTAAGCCTTTCTTATTTATTGCACATTCACTGAACATTGTTCTCGCACTAACCTTTGATTGTTCTGTAGGATGTCGTGGTTGTTGCTAAAAAGGACGCGCGCACTGCCCAGCTCGAGGAGGAGAACCGGAGAATAAGGGCCCAGAATCAGCAATGGATCGATTCGCTGGTCCCTCCCCCTCGAGCAAAAGGAAGAAGGCCCTATTGTACACACTGCATGAGATTGAGCTAATGATGCAGGAGAATGCTATTGCGATGATGAGGCATTTGCTCCAGGTGATGAGGGAGGATGGATTCTTAAACTGCGATGACGAGAAGGTGACGACCGAGAAGGTGATGAGGGAGGCTGGATCTCGCGTCGTTCTCGCCCAATTGGCTCACGAGCAATGATAGATTTTTACTTCAAACTTGCCACCTAGGATATAGTTCACGTGACGTTCTCACCTCCTAGGCTCACGCCCATACAGAATTGTTGCCAAGATTTTGCGTCGTTCTCGCCACATAGGCTCATGCACGAATGGGACAACTTTCGAAAACAGGCTTTGAACACTCACATTCGCCTGTATACTTCCCCCTGCCCTTGGTCTTTTCCCGAATTTTTACCTTTGACTGCCTTTTACTGGCTGGTGTGATCCCTGTTCGATGAGATCTCCTTGAGGCTTGGGATTTCCTCCCAAAATCCTCTAGATTTTGAGCCTCTCTGGCTGGCATGAGCAGCCCAGGAATATGTTTCAAGGCATTTTGCAACGTCTCCCGAGGGCCCAACTGCCCTATTAGCTAGGTGAAAGCCTGACAGCGGGAGCAACTCGAGACTTAGCTCTGGAGCAACCACCATGTCCACCGAGGACCCCTTCCTTGCCAGCTAGATGAAAGCCTAACAATGTGATCTTCTCAGGGTCTGGGTAGACTCTCTAGAGTAACATCCAACCCTGTCAGCTAGATGAAAGTCTGGCAGCAGAATCTGCTCGGGGTCTGGGTAGACTCTCTCGAGTGACATCCATCCTTGCCAACGAGTTGAAATCCTGGCAACGGGATCTGCTCAGGTCTGGGTAGACTCTCTCGAGTGACATGCAGCTCTGCCGGCTAGATGAAAGCCTGACAGCAGGATCTGCTCGGGGTCTGGGTAGACTCTCTCGAGTGACATCCATCCCTGTCAGCTAGATGAAAGCCTGACATCGGGATCTGCTCGGAATCTGGGTAGACTCTCTCGAGTGACATCCAGCCCTACCAGCTTGATGAAAGCCTAACAATGGGATCTGCTTGGGGTTCGGGTAGACTATCTCGAGTGATATCCAGCCCTGCCAGCTAGATGAAAGCCCGACAACGGGATCTACTCGGGGGCCGGGTAGACTCTCTCGAGTGACATCCAGCCCTGCCAGCTGGATGAAATCCAGGCAGCGGGATCTTCTCGGGGTTCGGGTAGACTCTCTCGAGTGACATCAAGCCCTGCCACCTAGATGAAATTGTGGTAGCGGAATCTGCTCGGGGTCTGGGTAGACTCTC
The DNA here is from genome assembly GCA_039583875.1 of Platanthera guangdongensis. Lineage (NCBI taxonomy): Eukaryota > Viridiplantae > Streptophyta > Magnoliopsida > Asparagales > Orchidaceae > Platanthera > Platanthera guangdongensis. The sequence goes on from CM077160.1 coordinate 132,044,651, forward strand.
TTGAGTGACATCCAGCCCTGTCAACTAGATGAATGCCTGGCAGCGGGATCTGCTCAGGATCCGGGTAAACTCTCTCAAGTGACATCTAGCCCTACCAGCTAGATTAAAGCTTGGCAACGGGTTCTGCTCAGGGTCTGGGTAGACTCTCTTGAGTGACATCCAGCCCTGCCAACTGTATGAAAGTCTGGCAGCAGGATCTGCTCAGGGTCTCGGTAGACTTTCTCGAGTGACATGCAGCGCTGCCAGCTAAATGAAAGCCTGACATCGGGATCTACTAGGGGACTAGGTAGACTCTCTCGAGTGACAACTAGCACTGCCAACTAGATGAAAGCCTTGTAGTGAGATCTGCTCGGGGCCTGGATAGACTCTATCGAGTGATATCCAGCCCTGTCAGTTAGATGAAAACTTGACAGCAGGATCTGCTCGGGGTCTGGATAGACTCTCTCGAGTGACATCCAGCCTTGCCAGCTGGATGAAAGCCTAGTAGTGGGATCTGCTAGGGGTCTGGGAAGACTCTCTCGAGTGACATCCAACCCTGCCAGCTAGATGAAAGCCTGGCAGCAGGATCTGCTCGGGGTCTACTTTATGAACATGGCCTGTCACAAATTCTATTGCAAAAAAAAGCTAAAAGACCAAGAGATTTCATATTTACAAAAAGGATGTACGTACATGATTTACGGGTAAAAATACTTGAAGTCATCACAGCTCCAGGTGTGAGTTAGGGTCTCACCCTCCACATTCCGGAGGTGATACCCTCCTGACCTTAATGCTTATTTTAGAATGTATGGACCCTCCCAGTTGGGCTTGAGTTTCCCCGCGACAGCTGATCTTCCTGCTGCATCAACCTTTTCTGGACCAAGTCTCCTTCCATGAAATATTTGATCCGGACATGCTTGTCAAAGTACTTAGTCATCCTTCATTTGACCTCTTTCTTCCAGATGACAGACAGATTGCGCAACTCCTCCACCATATCCAAGGAGAGCTGCAACGCATCCTCATTCTCGGCCCGCCACTCTTCTCTGCCTTCTTCTGCCTCAACTACCTGAGCTGTTTGGACCTCAAACTCTATGGGGAGCACTGATTCGCAACCATGAGAGAGCTTGAAGGGGGTCTCCCCCGTGGCTGTATTGGGAGTAGTCCTCAGGGCCTAGAGGACCGAAGGGAGCTGTTCAACTCAGCTCACCTTCAAGTTTTCCACCTTCTTATTTAAGAGTTTCATAATGATCTTGATCACTGCCTCCACCTGCCCGTTGCTCCTAGGATGATGGACCGACGCGAACCTGAGATCAATCCCAAGTTGGCCACATAAGCTGATAAACACGCCGTTAGTAAAGTGCGGTCAATTGTTCGTGACAATATCCTAAGGCAATCCATGCTGACAGATGATATCCCCCCAGACAAAGTTTCTGATTACCTTGGAAGTCACTTTGGCCAGTACCTTCACCTCCAACCACTTAGAAAAATAATCGATCAAGACTAGCAAGAACCTCCTCTGCCCACTGGCCTGATGGAAGGGTCCTACCAAGTCCATTCCCCAAATGGCGAAGGGGCAGGGCGCCATTATGCTCCTGAGCCGCAGAGCTGGCAGTAGTTGGAGGGGGGCGAACAACAGACACTTCTAGCACTTCTTCACAAACTCGGCGGCATCCTGACCCAGGGTTGGCAAAAAGTACTCTTACCTCACTATCCTCCCTTCCAAGGTCCTACTCCCCGTGTGGCTACCACACTCTCCAGAATGGATCTCCTACAAAATCCTTTGGACTTATCCCTCTGCTAAGAAACGTCCCAGCAACCCTGAGAGGGTCTTTCTATACAACTGTCTGTCGCATATAAGGTAGTATGTCAACTTATGCTTGAATCTTTTTCTATCCATGCCCTCCGGGAACTCCTCTATGGATAGGAAAGTTGCAAAAGGATCCATCCACGAGGAGCGTTGGTCCACCTCCATCAGCTCTCCCTATTTGATGGAAGGGTGGAACAAGTCGATAATGGTACCTCCCACTCGGGGTCCATGCTTGGACAATTGATCCACCTGCTCGTTTTCCTCCCGCGGCATATTTCAGATGGAGAATGTTTGAAACATGTTGATTACCCCATTTACCTTGGCCATGTGTAATTTGAGAGTATGCTCCCTTGCCTCAAACTCTCCATTGATCTGAGAGGCCACCACCATGGAATCCGTGAGCAATTCCACATCATGTACCCCCAGCTCCCTGTCCAGACGCAACCCGGCAATCACTGCTTCGTACTCTGCTTGGTTGTTGGTAATGGGGAAGTGGATGATCACCTTCTGCTCGATCTTTATTCCCTAAGGGCTCTCCAGGATCACTCCTACCCCCAAGGAATGTCTGCCCGAGGCGCCATCTACCATCAGCCTCCAAGGAATTGGGCGAGTGAGCTCCGCCTCTACTACCTTGACTATATAATCAGCCAGGGAGTCAGCCATCGCTTGAGCCTTGATCAAGAGGCAGGGAACAAAATATATATCAAATTCGCACAGCTCCACTGACCACTTCGCCAACATCCCCGAGTGTTCCACCCCCTCGAAGATGTTGTGGAGGGGATGGTCAGTCACCACCCAGATTGAGTGTGCCTGGAAGTAGGGTCGGAGTCTTCGAGCCGAGATGACCAGGGCAAAGGCCAATTTTTCAAAGATGAGGTAGCGGAGCTCCGACTTCCTCAGGACCCTGCTCACGTAGTAGATTGCTAGCTGCTTCTTGCCTTCCTCCCGCACCAGGAAGGAGCTCATGGCCTCAGACCCGACTCTAAGGTAGGGGGATAGATCTTCCTCCTCCTTTGGTCCCTAGAGCAGAGAGCCTGGGTCAGCTGCCTCTTCAAGGCTTGGAAGGCTGCCTCGCATTAAATGGACCATTCGAACTTCTACCCCCCCCCCCCCCTCAGCGCTTTGAAGAAGGGAGAGCACTTCTCTCCCGCCTAAGAGAGGAACCTGCTCAACCCTGCCAACTTCCCCATCAGCTACTGGACCTCTTTGTCATTCTGAGGCGACCCCAACTCCATGATCGCCCTTACCTTGTCAGGGTTAGGCTCCACTCCAGCGGGAGTAAGAAGATGGCCTAGGAACTTGCCTCTGCTCGCCCCAAAGACACACTTCAAGGGGTTCAACCTCATTTTATATTTTTGCAGGGTACTGAAGGTATCCTCCAAGTCCCGGAGGTGAGAGTCCGCATCCCGACTCTTGATCATGAGATCATACGCGTACACCTCCAGGTTCCTTCCCTTCTGCTCTTGGAAGACCTGATCCATCATCCTTTGATATGTTGCCCCGATATTTTTTAGCCTAAAGGGCATCATCTTGTAGCAGTAGCACCCGTCTCGAGTGATGAATGAGACATCTTTGATGTCGGGAGGGTGCATCCTGATTTGGTGATAACCTAAAAATTCATCTAAAAACTCATTACAGAAAAACTGACGGCTGAGTCAACCAACACGTCGATCCAAGGCAAGAGGTAACAATATTTAGGACATGATTTATTAAGAAGAAAAAAATCTACACACATCCTCCAGCGGTCGTTTCCTTTTTTTTACCATTACAACATTGGAGACCCAGTCGGGGTACTGGATCTCGGATACAAACTCGGCCTTGAGGAGCTTGCCCACCTCCTCTTTGATGGGCTCAGCCAGCTTGTTTACGGTAGACCTCTTCTTTTGTTGGATGGGGCGGGCCTCTGGATCCAGGTTGAGGCGGTGACAAGCGACGTCCGCATCGATCCCTGACATGTCTGTCGCGGTCCACACGATGATGTCAATGTTCTTTTGGATGCACTCCAGCAAATTCCCCCGGTCCTCCTTGCTCAACCCTCTGTTGATCTGTACCTTTTCCACCCTGCCTTCTTGGGTGAGAACCTCCAACTCCACCAGCCCCTCTGCAAATTCCAACTGGGACTGCTCCTCCAATTCACTAGCAGCCCCCTCGCCTGGGGTAAGAACTCCCTCCTCAGCTTCTTTCACGACCATCGCCTCGGCCAGCTCTTCCAGAACTTCTTTCACTACCCCTTCCCGGGTGCAAACTTCTTCCTCCACCACCTCCATCTCTCCGGCTGCTTCTCCAGCTTCCTGTCTGGACACTTCCTCCATCCTCCTCTCCATCTCCCCAGCCTCCCCTTGCCAGGAGATACTGTTGACTGCCGTGACATTGCAGTCCCTTGCCACCTTGGTGTCTCCGCAGACCCAGACTTGGATGCCTTCAGTATTGAACTTCATGCACTGATGGAAAGAAGAGGGTACGCAGCAGAAAGTGCTTATTAGGGGCCATCCTAAGATGGCATTGTAACTGTTAGGGGCATCCACAATGATGAACCTGCAGTTTCTGGACTGCCCCCATAGAGTATCATGGAGTCTCACTCCTCCTTCGACTTCCTTCCTCTCCCCGGAGAATCCGAAGAGAGGAACATTTGAGGCCAACACCCTCCTGGCTTCCACCTTCATCGCATCGAATGCCTTCTTGAAGATGACATTGACCGAGCTTCCGTTATCAATGAGGATTCGAGAAATAGTAAAATTTTCGACCGCAACCTGGATCACCAGCGCGTCGTAAAATGTATCCTCATGATCTGGCATGCCCTTCCTTGAGAAGGTAATCTTCTCCGCCGGGGTGGGGCTAGGGACGTGGAGGCGACGCTCCGGCGATACATGGTATGGAGGCTCGCCATGCAAACGGCCTCAACTCCCACCCATCGTGGATCACTCTGATCCCTCTGCGGCCTCCAACATCGGCCCGGTCCTCACACCTATCTTTCTCTGCCTCGGGAAGGACTTCCTCAATCCACACTTCCTGGCGGGGTTTTTGTTGTCGCTCCATGTTTGACCTTATCTCGAGTAACTCCGGGCACGTGGCGGTTATAACATCCCGACTTTTATTGGGCCACCAGAGCCCCAGTGGGCTCAATAAAAGTGGCCCAGACCCTACCCACGACCTGGTGGGAGGTAAGCCTATGTAGGAAATAGAGCTAGAGAACTACGATTTGAGTTCTGTCAGTTCCTGTGACCTTATATAACCTAGACGGGTGCATCAGAACTTGTCACATCACAATCCGAGATCGAACGACAGATTTTGACACTTTGACCATTTTAGCGCGCTGCGACGCACAAACTTTGGACTTTCACCAAACAGACTTCGATTCAACCCCAATCAGTGGCGTTGGACTCGTGTAGTCAATACGAAGTCAACGGAAGTCGTCCCAGTCAATTTCGACAACAATTGGTCAACTCGTGATCAAATCCAGCATAGTCGTGCACCGAAAAGCGTGCGCACACCAATTGTGACATGACATCCGAACTTTGACCCGACCCCGATGACTTGGACCCACTTTGACTTTGACCAGCAAGGGGGGGCCCATCCTAGGGATGACTTGGTCAAAATCCCCCTAAAAACCCATTTTTTGGATTTTTCTCCAAATAGGGGCTCACCTCCTCTCCATGGGTGGATAGTCCTTGCACTCCCCTCACTCTCCTTTGGGCCCCAACTAGCAAACAACCCACTAAGAAGCAGAGGCCCATTCACACCCTTTCCCTCTCTCTCTCTCTCCTTCTCACTCTAAGAAAAGCCCAAGCCCATAAGGGCTTAGCCCTTTTCCCCACATGGGGGAAATGTTGGGGCCTCCAGCTGTCCTTGGATAACTGGAGGGTGGGGATTAATCCCTCCCTAAGGAGGGATTAATCCCACATTGGGTAGGGTAGGAGAGCCCCTCCCCCCAAGCCTATAAAAGACCCCCCCCCCCTCAAGCTCTCTGCACAACCTCCTCCCCTGCCCAACCTCTGCCGGAGCCCAGGTGTCCGGAAAAGGCAAGCCAAGGGGCCTCCCCCTCTACCACCGCCACCTTTGGCATGGCCGACCAGGCCGGCTCTGTTGGGTTTTCTCTATGAGGATGGCACAACACTTGTGCACGCAGCGGAAGAATAAAAACATCAAGAAAAACCCAAAAGAGATGGGATCGGGCCATGGTAGTTGAATCAAGAAGTTAACATACAACTAGGCAAAAATTACCTCGGTGGCGTTGAGTCACAACTCAACAAAGATGCTCCAAGCTTCGTGTTCTTGCTGGTGGCGAGTTCTACGTGGAATGATGTCCACGTCTCTGCAGAAATCCACACGAGCGGGAGAACACGACTTTTCCGTTTTCCGTCGCACGGATAATCGGGAAGGAGAATGACCACACCTTGCTTTTCCACGGACTGCTAGGTCCGCGCCAGGGATAGCAACACCAGCGACAATCGCCGGAGAGGAGGAGGTCGACGGAGCGAGCACGGCGGCGGAACACTTCCGTCGGCGGGATTCGGGATCGGCGGAACGGCGGAATCGCATCCGATTCGATCAGCTATATAATGCCCGAAAACCCTAAGTATCTATTTATACCAAAGGCATAAACAGACTTAGGAATATCGCTATCCGCAGACTACCCAGAAAATTAGGGTTCCAGAATCGGCGAGAATCACCTAGGATCGGCGAGAATCAGTCGGCGAGAATCAGAGTAAAATACTCGACGATTCACGTCGAACGTGGGTTGACGATAATCATCGATCTGCGGTCGACGATACACGTCGACCCGCGGTCGACGATCTTACCAATCCTTCAAGGCAACATTTGCCCAACCCGACGATCCTTTAAGGCAACACTTTACCCATAACCCCATTCAGGTCGGTGATTGGTAACCTTTACTAACACAGTCAATCATCCAACTTCTTCACATCTCTTATGTGCGACCCTGCAGGCTCATATCGCGTTGGCAGTGAGATTACATGTTTGACCACTTCTAGATCACCATGGTAACTCCAACAGGCCCCTCCCGAGCCCACCAAACTCAGGTAGAATCTTTCCCTCTCCCTCCTCCTTTTCTTTTGGACGTGTTGCATGCGAGCTCTGGTGGCCGGAGCGCCGCCGCCGTCACCTCCTCCCCAGGTTTCAAAAAAAAATGGCTCCGGCGATGGCCGGCAGCGGCGGGCCGCCGGACCACCGCCGGAGGGAGCGCCCACCCCGGGGCAGTCGGCCGTGGGCAGAGCCACGGCCGACCGGCGACCGGCCGGTGGCGGGGAAGGCCCGTAAGGGCTTTCGGTTTCGGCACAGCGGGGTGGGGGGAGATGAAGAGTATTTTTGTTTTATAAATTATATTATTATATTATTTATAAATATAATATTATTATAATTAATGATAGGTTGATTTTGTTTGAGACTAAAATAGGCTGCTAGGAAAAAAGTGTTGAACATCAAAAATGTTCCCATAACTAAGGTCTTCCTTCACAAAATTTTGAGAATATTTGAAGTTGATTTGATATTTTTAAAGGCCTAAATAAAAATTGTTTTGTCAAATTAAAAGCCCAAAACTCTTCGAAAAATTATGAAAATTTTTCCAGACTCAGTTCAGACCCCCTTATAGGTTGTTTCAAAATTTGGAGACTTGAGGATTAAAATTGAAATTTCTCCCAATTGTTGAGAGCTTAGGGTCGCGCTCGGAAATTATTACGTTCAGATTCTTCGAAAATAAAAATTGGAGTACGCGATTATCCTCTCTAATTTGAATAATAAATTCAAATTGTCGTATCGACGAGAGTGGCCGAGGCAAGTGACCAAGCTCTGTGCATTCCGAGACTTCGTGAAACCGTCGAGCACCTTGACTCTCGGGTGATCCGGGCACGCTCGGAAAGTGAGAGTACGAGTAGTGAGTTACAAATTATTCTCGATAAATAATGAGAGTGTAAATCCTGATAAGCCCCGATCCGATTAAGCCGTGATTAATAAGGCGCAACCAAATCGGGTTTTCCAAGGGTGACCAAGGGTGACCGGCCGTCATATTATTCCCAGTCGGGTTTTCCTCCGCTGGTCGGCCAAAATGATTTCTCGGATGTCGCTCACATCTAAGAGTACACAAGGTTGTACGTTAGGGCCTGGGGTTGTGCGGTAGGACCACCCCTAGAAGTGGCAGGACTGGCCACTGTCACTGACAACCACCTCGGTGAGGCCCGCGGGGCTCGCTACCCTGTTAGAACAGAAGCAGTCTAAACTATGTCGACATAGGGTTTGTGTGTGCGGCTATGAATGCCTACGGTGTGTGCGCGGCTATGAATGCTTGCGGTGTGTGCACGGCTGTGAATGCTTACGATAGAATACAGGATGTGAAAACCTGATGTGTTGATGTGCTAGTGGAGCCTTGTTATAACTGATTTATATTACTGCTGCTTTTCCCAGTTATACTATCCTGCACTCTTTTATAGTTGCTCATAGCTATACATATATGAAATGTTGTGCTAACCCTCTCTTGCTTCAGCTATTTACTTCTGTTCGGTGGGTGTGTGCTCATCCCCAGGATATGGATCCGGGGAGGAGATTTGTTTCCACTTAGGTATGTGACTAACGGTTATCTAAATAACCATTCACAGGAAATGGAGCATTGTAGTGACCCACCTCCACAGGAGATTACGCCAGCAGCTAGGACTACTCGAGCAGATGCACCCCCGACGTCCTCGGAGTTTAGAGACGTGAGTACCGCCGAGCAACATAGAGAGAGTGTGTGAGGGTTATATGTAGTATGTGTATAGCCCACGGGCTTATATAAACACTTAGACTATGGTCCTAGAACCTCTATATTATTATATGATGTGTTATATATATCTGCAGTGGTTTCCTGTTAATGCTTCCACTATAATCTGATGGGTTGTGATTGTTGGGATTCGAACCGAGCAAGGCGGCCATCTAGTGCTTAGACAGGGTGGATCGTTTCCCCTAAGGAGCACTAGGCGGACGTCTTGGGCCATTAGTACCCCTCCGGCCCGACCCAAACAAAAGGTTGGGGGTTGGGTTCTACAAATGATCAGATCCATCATGATTCATCCTTGTTGAGCAGTCTCAGGATCCCTCCGTCCCTCGCTTTATCCTAGGTTCGGGACGAACCTTGCAACAGAAGCCTGGTGGACCCTAGTGTAGAGGCTTAGGGATTCTAGACTGTACGATAGTATGCTCATATACCTTGGTTTCCGCTTTGTTTGTCGTTTTTGCAAAGTGCCCTACTTTTGCAAAATACTGACACTCTTTCCTGTTACTTCTCCAGATACCGGAGTACAGTAACGGGGGATCCTCGTCCAGAGGATATATTCCAGCTACCCCACCACCAGACTCGGTCGCTCCCGCGACCGTACCGTTTACTGAGACAGATATGGGGCAGACACTGGTGGCTATTCTAGCGACTTTTCGGGCTGCCCTGGCACAGCCACCGCGAGAAATGACCACTCACCGATCTGCTATCAACTTTCTGAGGACTGAGGCCTCCCCCTTTCAGAGGTACGGAGATGGCCATCCAGATAGAGGAGTGGGTGCAGCGGGTGGAGCGGGTGGAGGAGCTATTAGTGTGAATGATGTGCCCAACTGTGGTTGCAGTCTCTTTAGTGGTTGTTGGATCCCTAGTTGGATTTGGTCTAAGTTCACTAACTAGGATGATTGACCTACCATGTATAGCAAGGGTCAAGTCTGTGTCCTAGAGTTTAGGCTAAGTCCTTAGATTCAACCTTACATGGACCAGCCAACAGAAGAAAGCAGGAGACTCAAAGACTTAGAAGAAAATCAAGTTAAGAAAATGAGTTCGACGTTCGTCGAACTCAGCTCGACGATAGTCGTGCTCCGCTCGACGAACTCAGAGTCAATTCTTTGAGTTGAGCTCGACGATATTCGAGCTTAGGTCGATGAACTCTAGAAGTTCAACTTCAACACTTTATGTCCAGAATACTTTCTCTAAACTTAGTCGACGTTGATAGATTATTAGCTCAACGAACTTGGACCACAGAATTGAGAAACTTTTCACAGAAAGAAGTTAGCTGAACTCAGGTCGACGAACTTGGAACTTAGGTTGACGAACATGAATTCTCTGGTCGACGAACATGATTTCTCTGGTCGACGAACTTTGATCTCAGGTTGACGAAATCTGTTCTCTGGTCGACGAAATCTATGCAGTTTCAGACTTAGAATTTTCCCTCTTTTTCTGTCCATATTCCTTATATTATTTAGCAATATTTTTCTGGGTAATTAATGCATATATTCTTTGAATATAGCCGTTACTGGTAGCATTGGTTATGGTCTTCATCAGAATAATTACTTGCCTAATTAATTGGGACAGTTGGGGAAATTCATTAATACAAATATTCTATCCAGCCGTATTTCATTCTCCAGGCCGTCAGCATTCAATGCAATGGAATTCAAAATTCAAATGAGAATACGACAGAAGATATAAAAGAGATTTTTTCTCTTCAGAAGAAGATACACAGGAATACAAATACAGAGAAGATTCACAGCAAAACATTTTCAACCTTCTTTGTACAGAAAACATTTTGTTTTCTCCTTGACCTTACTGAAGAAAGAAGAAGAAGAACCAAAACAAATCAAGAGTCTTCTTCAAACTTCCACTCCAGGATTCTTCAAGGACAGCAAACTTCTATCAGTCAGAAGTTCTTGGATCTTTTTCAAGTCAAGGCTGAAGACTGAAGACCTACACCATGTGCAAGACTCAAAGTGATATTGAAAGGAGTTCTTGACAACAGCAAATCCACTTGTCTTCTCTGCTGCATAGAGAAAGAGAAGACACCATCAATCTCTCTCCCCCCTCTGTATAAAGGATCGGATTTATTAACTCCCTTCAAAAGTTTATTCTGGTTTTTGAGTACCTGATCAAAAGCTCAAAGGTGGCAGTCACCTGATCAAAACCTACTAGTGGATTCCTACGATGGTGGTAGAAGAGTGGATGTACACAGGTTGGGGAACCAATATAAAATTTCTTGTGTTGTCTGGTTTCCCCTTTTCTTTTTGTTCTTGATGTGCCTGTGATGGATTAGGGTAGTTGTGCTGTGGTAGCTTAGCCTAGATTATCCTTACTTTATTAATATTGATATCACCTTTTATTACTCTAATAATTTGAAAAACAGTAAAAAGATTTTTTTTTTAATTACTCTTTTCACTCCCCCTCTAGAGTAAATCAGGTCTAACCCCATCTTTCAATTGATATCAGAGCAGTTTCCTTTAGTTGTACAAGCTAACCCTTGAACCAAAAGATTATGTGTTAGATCTGATCTTTATTTTTCTTAGGTTTATTTAGTTCACAGCATATCACAGAACAAGGATTATGCAAGCACCAGACCTCTAGTCTGCAATTTGAATAAATTTGCTATTTGGAAGGCAAGAATCAAGCTTTACATGAATTCTATTGATGGGCATATTTTCAATTCAATTTTGACAAGTCCTCCGCAACCAACATCTTCTACATCTACATCAACATCAAGCACTCATGTTGTTCCACCACCTGAGTGGACAGATACACAGAAAAAGGCAAAGATTGCAGATGCCAAAGCCATTGACATATTGGCATAGACTATGTCAGATGACATATTCCAAAAGGTGACTGAGTGCACCTCTGCAAAAGTAATCTGGGATTCTCTCATCCAGATGGTTGCTGGCTCAGCAGATGAGAGAAAAGATAGAAGATCAACTCTCATCTCACAGTATGAGAACTTCAAGAAAGATGAAGTTAAATCTGTTAGTGACATGTACAACAGATTAAGTTCCATTATCAGTGAATTGAAGACCTTGGACAAAGACACCTCTCTCGCAGAGGTGAATGACAAAATCCTAATGTGCCTCTCAAGCTCATGGGATTCCAGGATCTGGTCAATCAAGGAGGCTAGAAGTTTGAATGAGATTTCCACAGAATCTCTCCTGGGAAAGCTCAAACTTATGAGCAGTTGATCAAATCTAGGGAAGCTGCAGAACAGAAGACTCCTACAACATTAAGGAAGGAGCAGAATATAGCATTCAAAGCTACAGAAGAGACTGAAGCTCCTACAGTCAATGAAGAACTCATGAGTCTCTTTGCCAAGAGATTCTACAAAATGGCCAGGAAAGACTTTAGGAGAAATTCATCCAGGAATGATGACAAATCCAGGTATGATAAAACACCCACTAAGGAAATTGTGTGTTTTGGATGCAGGAAACCAGGACACTTCATTTCTGAATGTCCTGAAAATCAAAAAAAGGAGAAAAGAAAAGAAAAAGACTCCAGGAAGAATCAGTACAGCAGGCCCTCTTCCAGCAAGTACAAGAGAAGGGAGAAGGGCTTTGTGGCTGAAACCTGGAGTGACATAGAAGATGCATCCACATCTTCTAGCTCCAGTGAAGAGGAAGAAGAGGCAAAGGCAAGGGAAGTCTTCCTCATGGCTATCAATGACTCTTGCAGCCCATCAGATGCTGAAGAACAATCTAACAATGAAGAATTTGAATCTGAAGCTGATCAGGTATTATCGTCATTTGATTACTCTTCTGATAATTTTAAAATTGAATTTAAATCCATGTGCATAGATTTAATAAACTCTGAAATGGAAATTAAATCACTTAGGGAAAATTAATTAATCAAGAAAACTTTGTTTCGGAAAACACTATTAAAAGAAGAATTAACATTAGCTCAAGAGCAAATACTTTCACTAAAATCTGAATTGGCTGAGGCTAGTAAACTTGAAGAATCCCTAAATGGGAGAAGCATTAAATTGATGGACATCACAAGCACAGTAAATGTCAGATTAAATGGCAAGCTGGGCTTAGGTGCATCATCAAGCCAACCCCCACTAATTCAGAAAAATATATTTGTTGGATCCCTATTTGGATTTGGGCTAGATTCACTAAACTAGGATTATTGACCCAACATGTATAGCCAGGGTCATGTTTGTGTCCTAGAGTCTAAGTCATGTCCTTAGAGTCAACATTGCTTGGACCAGACATCAACAGACTGCAGAAGACTCAAGACTTGGAGAAATTTCAATGATTCAGGAAATGAGTTCGACGTTCGTCGAGCTCAGCTCGACGAAAGTCGTGCTCAGCTCGACTAAATCAGAGAAAATTCTCTGAAGTGAGGACGACGAATCTATGTTCTCAGCTCAACGAACTTAGACCACAGTTTTGATAAGTTTTATCAAGTAGCAGTTAGCAGTTCTCAGATTGACGATCTTAGTTCTCAGGTCGACGATTTCTGGATACTCTACTTCAACATTCCAAGTCCAGAAACATGTCTCTGAACTCTAGTCGACGAAGTTAAATTATCAGCTCGACGATCTTAATGCACAGAATTGGCAAGTTTCTTCAGAAAGCAGTCAGCTGTTCTCAGGTCAACGATCTTGGATCTCAGATCGACGAACAACAATTATCTGGTCGATGAATATGACTTCTCAGCTCGACGAACTCTGGACCCAGGTCGACGAATTCTATTCTTTGCTCGACGATTTCTGTGCAGATCCAGACTTGGACTTTTCTTCCTTCTGTCCTTATTTTATTGCAGTAATTCATGAATAATAAATGCTTAAAATTCTCTGTATATTACCGTTAGAATCAGCATTGATTATGACATTCATCAGGATTATTACTTGCCGCTTTTCAATGGGACAGTTGGAGAAATCAATTAATGCAGACATTCTCAAGGCTGTCAGCAATTAATGCAGGAAGGAATTCAAAAATTCAAAGGAAAATTTCATAGAAAATAAAAAAGGATTTCTTCCTTCTTCTCAACAAACACACACAGACAGAGAGACATCACAACAAGATAGGAAATACAGAAAGCAATAATACAGTAACAGAGGCAAGAAACAAGAAGCCCGGACCAGAGAAATAATCCAAGATACTGAAGAAGAAGAAGAACATGTTGGGTATTGTATCCACAATGTACCTGATTTGAAGAAGCCCCTGGACAAGCTAAGGTCAATAAACTATGTATTTGATAAACTTTTTCAAGTTGTACTTGCAGTTTTCTCCACGCTAAGCGCACACCAATGTCAGGGTGTAGTAGGTCAATATACACGGGTCTGCACGACGTAATCCCTCGTTGAGCAAATCAGTGTGTTGGCCTATGTGTACTCTCTCTATTGGAGTGCACTTACTTTCAAGTACAGGGCGTTCATATGCAAGAAGAGACAAGGAGCATGGAGGATCAAGGAGCAGCTCCTAGGTGGAAGATGAAAAATCGTCCAAGGCAAATTCGACGAGAATCACAAGTGATTCTCGCCGATTCGGCGAGAATCATCAGTGATTCTCGCCGACTTCTTCTGGCCATCTCAAAATGGTACCAAGTAAGATTCGGCGAGAATCACTTGTAATTCCCGCCGAACCAGTGGCCAAGCAGCCCATGTACAAAGTAAAATTCGTTGAAAATCAATAAGTGATTCGACGAGAATCACAAACGATTCTCGACGAATCGTCGAGAATCACTTGGTGATTCTCGCCGATTCGTCGAGAATCGTCTGCGATTCTCGCCGATTTTTACTTGGCGTTTTTCTCAGTTAAATTCCTGAACCAGATTCTGTCTCAGTAAATTCCTGAACCGGATTCTGCCTCAGTCAATTTCCTGGACCGGGATTTGGGGGATTCTTTTGTGGGTCCCACAACGGTCATATTGAGAATCCTACAGTATTTATACACAGGTATTTTTGAACGGAAATAACACAGAAAGAAGCTGAGCACGAAACCCTAATATCGCGATTTTTCTTCTCCGCCGCCGTCGCGCTCGGGCTAGTACGTCGCCGCCGCTGATCATTCTTCTCCCGATCTCCGGCGACAGAAGCTTAGCAAAGCTTGCGTCTCACGTGTCTATCAGAGATCTCTTGTCTCTTTATTTGTTGACCGGGAAAACTCCCCCGTCCGAATCGATCGAGACGACCGATCCTAGAGTGACCGTTGGTAGACCTAGTTTGCTTCGCAAAGAAGTTTGGATCTCAAAGCACTGCAGCAGCGCACCTTCGTGGCAGCCGACTCCGAACCAAGCCACCGCTCGGATTGCCGCCGCGGTTCCGGGAGATCCTCTCCAAGTGAGACCAAGGTCGTAGACTCTTCATCGACCTCGAGAACACGTCGTCGAACGAAGAGGAACACCGTAGTCTCCGAAAGAAGTTTGTATCTCATATACATTCCATATTTACTTTTGTTGTAAAGGAACTTTTGTTCCGTGTTGTAAGGGTTGGGTGCAACCCGTTTTGTGGGAGTGTTGACTCTCACGTGTGGAAGGGCTCCTTCCGTTAGTGAAGGGGATTGGATTTCAATCCGTTGGAGAAGTGACCGAGTCGTCCCTTGTTGGGGAGATAGGTCGAAGAAGGGGGAAGTGGATGTACCTAAGTCGGGGAACCACTATAAATTTGTTGTGTATTCTGTATGCTGTGCTTGTTGTTTTTTTTATTGTGCAGGTACATCTGTAAAATTCCGCAAAAGAATCACACGTCACCTATTCCCCCCCCATAGGTGCACATAGTTGACACTAGGTGGACTTTCAAGTGGTATCAGAGCGAGGTTGCTCATCAAAAGGTTAACACCTTGAGTAGAATCCTGTCCTTAGTGTCAACAAGGAGACTTACATCTACTATGGACGGGCTCAAGTACTCCGGCAAGATCCCAGTGTGCAACAGACTCAACTTTCCTATCTGGAAGGAAAGGATCAGGTTCTACATGGAAGCTGTGGACCCTCGACTGTTCATGATCGTGCTGGAGGGACCTTATGTCCCCACTAAGGCCTCCACCATTGATCCCACCAAGAAGGTGCCGAAGACACTCTCTGAAATGGACAAGGATGAGATGGTCCTAGTGGGCCTTGACATGAAGGCAAGAAACATCCTGGTCAGTGCAGTTGATGACTCGATGATGCAGAACTTCAGCAACTGCAGGACAGCTCAGGAGATCTGGCAGTGTCTGATCATTCTTATGGAGGGCACAGATGAAGTGAGGGATGATCGGAGATCCCTCCTGAACCAGAAGTATGAAGCCTTCAGACAAGGGCCGAAGGAAGAGATCGGGGTCACCTACGAGAACTTCCTAAAGATTGTCAACGCCCTCAAGGGGTACGGAAGAGTGTTCACAATGGTGAACTCAATGACAAATTCCTTAGGTCCCTTACATAAGGAATGGGACACTAAGATCTGCGCCATCAGAGAATTTGGCAGACTGGCAGAAACTGATCCACAAATTCTGTTTGGGAAGCTGATGTCCTATGAGCTTCAGCTGAACACCAGGAAAGCTGAGGAAGAAGCAGAAAAGGCTGCTGCAAAAGAAAAGACTGTGGCTCTAAAAGCCAGTCACTCCAGAAAGGGAAGAGCACGGTGTCGTACCGTGCCAGGAAAAAGGATGAGGAGGAGGACTTCGATCCATGCTCCTCCAGCTCAGAACTGTCGGAGGAGGATTTCTCCCTCATCACTCGAGAGTTCAAGAAGTTCCTCAAGATGAGGAATCAAAGAAAGAGAGACGGCTCCTCTCAAGACATCAGAAGAAAAACTACTCTTCTGACAGGTATGCATCTAAACCCAATAACATCGTTCTTTGACATTATTTGCTTTGGATGTAATAAGCCAGGGCACGTCGTGGCCGACTGCTATCAAGGCAAGAGAGAAAAAGGAAAAGAAGAGGAGCACAAGTCCTCAAGAGACAAGAAGAAGGAGCGAAGCTACATCGCTAAACGGCCAAAGACACTAAGTGAGTCTGATTCCTCAGACTCAGTGATGATGAAGAAGCCTACTTCGGCTGGTGGGTCGATCGGACTCAGAAGGAGAATGCCCCATTCACTGGGAAGGTAAAAGCTCACACCCCTCTCTCCGACTCGACTCTGATCTGAGTCTCAGGATGATGAACCTGAGGATGGCCCTTCGGCCCGTGAAGCTGAGCTCCTCGAAAAGTATGAGCTTCTGCTCAACACTTTCGACGAGTGCCGCAAAGAGACTGAAGGCTGAGAAGAAGGAAGTAAAATTCCTTAAGGGGGTGTTGTATCCCTAAGGGAAGAGGTCACTAGCTTGATCTCTCTCAGACAGGAGCACAATGACCTAACTTCAAAGCACTCAGAGTCTTTGAAGCTCCTTGATCTCAAGAAGGAGGAAGTCAACAAATTGGAAGAACTACTTGCGGCAGAAGGAAGATCGTACAGAGCTTCTCTATGCCAAAAACAGTGTTTCCCAGTCGTTGACACCTTCTCTGCTCAGGCCAAAGGAGCTGGTTGGGGCATATTGGGGCATCTGGTTCTTCATCTAGGGAGAAACAAGAACCAGAGGAAGAATAAGGCGCCAAGAAGGCCTCTGCTGATGAAAAGGGTAAGGCTCCTCTAGTCCTGTTGCGTTCAGAAAGCCTGGCTTTCTTGCAATCAACATGACTTTGAGTCAACATTTGGGCATCATTTCCGGCCTCGGTTGCAAAGCCTAAGAGCCGGTATGACGGTTGGAACTTCCCCGGTAACTTTGTGAGAGTGCCTTCAAGGCACCTTATGAGGAAAATCCACATAGGAAATTATGGTCCGTTTTCTAGCGGCCATAATAGAAAGCAGGCACCTAAGGCCAAAACCTGTTATACAGAAGGTGACAAAGTCATGTGACTGTTGTCACCATGAGGTCTCCACCTCCAGATCCAAGGCCCCAGCTGCATCCACCGTTCCAAGGGTAAGGCAGGAGCCTAGGAAGAGATACAACAGGTTCGACTGTTGGTGCTGTGGCAAAGTCGGTCACTTTGCCGTGGATTGTTGGTTTAATCCAAGACATTACGAGACTCCCCATGTTAATAATGCGAGGCCGACCACTCGTAGGGTTAACCAACCGAGGGGGAGTGTGCTAACGGAATCTAGGACCCAAAGTCGATTGGGTTCCTAAGGCGAATTAATTTTGTTTTGCAGGAATGTCCAAAGCACCAAAACGCCAATCTGGTAGTGGAAGTTGGATGCTCGACTATGACTGGGGACAAGAAGCTGCTGCGTGATTACACTCCGTCGGGATGGACCCAAAGTCATTTCGGCGGCCAAGATCGAGGAGTCACCAGAGGTTTCGGTTGATTTCAACGGTTATAATCTCTATCACCGACGTGGCTTATGTTGAAGGGTTAAACCATAACCTGATCAGCGTAAGTCAGTTATGTGACAAAGGTTTATGACGTTAAGTTCTGCAAGGATAAATGTCTGATAATTTCACGTACCTCTTCTGAGACGGTATTATCAGGCATTAGGAGCAGAAATATCTTCTGCTTAGATTTTCTTAGTATAGATTCATCTACCCCCGTATGCCTTGTGGCAACAGGCAGTGCATCTCTTTGTGAACAATGGCACAAGAGATTGGCACATATTAATTATAAGACAATTAGTATGCTATTTTCTAAGAATTTAGTAAGAGATGCTCCCAGTATCAAGTTGCATCAAGGATAGCCCCTGTCATGCATGCCAGATGGGCAAACAGACACGGGCTACCTTTAAGAGCATTGCAGACAAAGACTCTTCCCGATGTCTTTACCTGTTACATATGAACTTGTTTGGTCCAATGCAAGTTCATAGCTTGGGAGGCAAATCATATACGCTAGTGATAGTTGATGATCACTCTCGGTTTACATGGGTGTTTTCTTTTTAAAACGAAAGTCAGATACTTTTGACATCTTCACTAATTTTGTCAAGCAGGTTCAGAATGAATTTAACTGCTCCGTGGTCAAAGTCAGAAGTGACCATGGAACAGAATTCGAATCTGGTGCTATGACAGAATTCTGTGAAGAACACGGTATCTTTCATGAGTTTTCCTCCCACGCACTCCTCAAAAATGGGGTTGTGGAGAGGAGAATAGAACTCTCATTGAAGCCTGCACGACAATGTTGAAAGACGCCTCTCTCCCGGAATACTTCTGGGCAGAGGCTGTCAATACAGCTTGTCATGCACAAAACCGAGCATTGATCAACAAGCATCATCGTAAGACGGCCTACGAGCTACTGAAAGGCAGGAAACCAACCATGTCCTACTTAAGGATTTTTGGTTGCAGATGCTATGTACTAAATAATGGGAAGTACCCGCGTACTAAATTCGGTGAAAATGCTTCGAAGGCATATTCATGGGCTATAGTTCCCATAGTCGGGCATATAGACTCTTCAATAAGAAAACCCTAGTGGTAGAAGAATCAATAAATGTTGTATTTGAGAAGGAAGTTTGCTTCACAGCAACCCTTCCAGTGGTTTTCTTGAAGATGCGGGGCACGATTGAAACAGCTGAGTCTGGATGAGCCCACTAAGATGACACTCCTAAGTACGTCAAAGTGTCCACCTCCATGTCATCAGAAAATGTCGAAGATCAAGATGGATCAAATCTCTTGGAAGAAAGAGAAGCCAAGAAGTAGTTGAAGCTCCAGACGCCAGACTTCTAGAGCTCCTCACGTGAGGGATCATCCTAGAGAACAGATCATCGGGATCCTCGTGTGTCGGCGTCAGAACTCGAAGAGGTAAACTAACGAAGTATTGCATCTAGCTTCCTGTCACAGGTAGAGCCAAGAAGTTCGACGAGGCGAACAAGGATGCTGGCATGGATTCCTGG
>CM077160.1:132064478-132176583 GCA_039583875.1 Platanthera guangdongensis
GAGATGATCCGCACTATTGGATTTGACTCCAATCCGGAGGATTTACGTCGTCCTATCTCTAGGGTTGCGTTCAACTCCTTTCTTCTTTGAGTGATCTTTCACATCCACGAGCCTCTCGGCTACTCGAATATGAGATCATAAGCCTACAACCGTATACCGGCAATACGGAGTCGACACAATAATTATTCAAAGAAGCACCGAGTAGAATTACGCAAAAATAAAACTATGAAATAAAAATAATTCTCATTTCAAATCATGGATCCTCATGATCAAATGCTAAGAGGGAATTAGCTATGCATATTGCAAAAGGAAACAACAAAATAAAGAGAAGAGAATTTCATTGATATTATGCAAAAGAAGTACACAAAAATATTAAAAGGACTAGACTATGCTATAAAGAAAACTTGCACTAATTGAAAAGAAAGCTAATACAATAATAAAACTAACACTCACAAGCACTCTCCACTTAAACTAGCCCTTCACTTGCTCTCCAAAATCCAATCTCTCAATCTAACTCCAAAGAAAAACTAACTCCCAAAGTATGGGTCTTGGGTTCCTTTTATAGATAAGGGAGAAGGTTCTAGAATGAAATGAAGAAGAGGGGGCAAGGGGGGTGGCCGGCCATGTAGGATGGAGAAGATGCATGCATTGCATTAAATGAGGTGGAGAGAAAGAGGTGGGTTCAATGCATGAATTTTAAGGGAATGAGTTGGAAAATATAAAATAGCAAAGGGGGAATGAATAAGAAATAAAGAGAGAGAGAGATGGGTTGAATGTAGAATAATAATAAAAAAGAAATAAAATAGGAGGAAGGAATGGAGGGGCCGGCCAAGCATGAACAAGTGAATGCATGCATGCAATAAATGAAAGGGAGAGAAAGAGAACATGCATGTATGACATGAAAGGTGGCAAGAGAAAAAAGGAAAGAGAGGGGGGTGGCAGGCCAATGTGGGCTTAAATGGGCTGTATATGGGGCTCGGGTAGGTTGCTCTTGAGGGAGGGGCTCGGGTTAGAGCTAGGTGGGCTGCTTGGGGGGCTCGGGTTGGCTAGGAGAGCTGCTTGGGCTGCATTAAATTGAAAGCTCGGGCTGCACATGTAGAGGGGCTGCACCATATGTGGCCGGGCTGCACCATATGTGGCCAGGCTGCACCATATGTGGGCTGTTTTTTTGAACAAGAGGGCTGCACATGCTTGGACTTTGAACCTATAAATAAAACAAAACAAAACATTAGTTAATACAAATGAAACTAAACATTACAAACATAATATAAATCATACTATTAATAATATATTCATAACAAAACACAAGTAAAAATAAACTATAAAACATATACTTAAACTATATATTTTTATAACAAAATAAAATTGCAACATAACAAGCAAATAAAACTATAATAAACTAGGAATTATAACATCCTAACACAAAAAGACTTTAAGAAGAAATAAAACAAAACATGCATAAAAAATACCTAAAACATATAATTAAACTAGGAATTTTTCATACTAAACTACCCCAAAAATGATGACTAAAACAAGTCATCAAATTCCCCCATGCTAGAGTATTTGCTTGCCCTCAAGCAAAAAGATGAAAACTAGGGAAGGAAATAGAAAATAAACAAAGCTAATTTAGGTTTCATAATTAAGAAAAACAAAACATGAAAAATTAAACTATCCTAATTCCTATGTTAACAACTAGTGGGGTGAGAAGTGCACAGTAGAAAGCTTGAAAGTGGAGACCTAAAAATATCATTAGAACATAAGAAAAGTCTACACATTTCTAAATCTTAAAAACAAGGCATCCAAAATAAATGAAAATAAGGAAAACAAAAGTAGAGGTTCTAAATAAACGGCGCATTATCAAACTACTCGGTTGCTAGATAAACATTAACCCTAAAACACTCCAAGATAACCTCCAAAGAAATCCATCAATGATGGTGGCCATAGGCTTGTACGTTCACCCTTTCTCCACTACGCGAATTTACGTTCTAAGATCAATAGGACTTCTACTAGGCATTAAAACTTGGATTAGGTAAATGATTAGGAAGTGGAATCAAAGATAAACATGAAGGTTTTAGGCACTAAACCAAGGTGAGCTCAAAAATAAACATAGCATAAAAAGTGAGAAATAACAAGTATGTCATTTTTCCAATATGAAACTACAAAAACAAGGCATGAAAATTTTTCTTTTATAAACTTGGCCAAACATAAACTTTTTGCATTCATCATTTTTTTGATTTTGTAATGATATATTTTTTTCTCAATTTTTTTTCTTTTGAATAGCATTGGATAAGAAAGCTCCAAAAATGAGCTTGAGAATTTCCTATTCATTTCAAAAATAAAACCCTTCCCACAAAGAATAATTTTTAAGCTCAAATTTATAGTGCAAAAATAGGAAAGATTTTGGCTTTGGTGAATATAATGAAATGAAAGGTGAGCTAAAACAAGGAAAAAAAGGAAAGGCCCAAAATTGTTTTGCAAGGGTTTGTTTTTGGTGGGCAAGAAAAGCTCAAACTATTCAAATGGTGGCCTAAATCATTTCTAAAAAACGTAAAAACGGCGCAAATGCTTCGAGAGTAGCTTGGTACAAGTTCTAGACACCAAGAAAGACTACCTCGCAAATGAAAAAGAGCTAATGATACCTAGCAACCATTCGTAAGCAACTAACCGAATAAAAAGACATAACTACAAATTGCTACTTATAACGTAAAAACGGATGCCTATATTTAAGAAAAAGAAACTAGTAAACTAAGCTATGTTAAACTGATAAATTTAGAAAACCAATTCAAAGAAATCTAAATAGAACTAAGAAACCGCACGAGCCTACACATCACTAGAAGAAACATAAAAATAAAGATAAAATAATTTAGGTTTTGTTTTTCAAATAGATTTTAGCACAATTTTTTGATTTTGTTTTTTCTATTTTTTTTGGGTTTTATATTTTATAATTTTTTTGAATTTTAGATTTTGATGACATAAAATACTGTACTAATTTAAAACAAAAAATTTTTTTGCTTTGAAAGAACAAAAAAGAAAGACCAAAGAAACTAGACCCCCCCAAGCTTAAATCCTTCATTGCCCTCAATGAAGAAAACATAAAGAAAAAGAGAAGGGGACTGAGAAGAAGAGAAAAAGAAAAATGCAGGAAAAGTAAATAAATAAGAACAGGACTTCCCGGGTTCGTGAGATGAAGGCGGATGTCGCTCCCCCATGCTTGCTTTTTAGAGTACTTGATCGTCAGCAGGTATGACTTGATCCATCTGATATCAGCAACGGCGGAGCGGCGACCACGAACATGGACTTGATTGGCCTCCGGTAGGAAGAGCAAAATAAAAGCAAAACATAGATAGAGTCCATGGTAGATGCCCGATAATGGTTTTTATTACAATCATTTAAAGTCCGAATAAAAGAGTTTCAGAATAATAATAATAAGTCCAGAAATAAAATAAAAAAAAATTGTCCCACACAAGATGAATGTTTAAGAGTCCAACACAAGATTCTCCTTTGCAGGAGGCACATAATCATTAGAAAAATAAAGTTTAAGTCTACGGCCATTTAATTTAAAATCCCCCCTATCGGGGTGCGAAAGTAACACAGTTCCATCATAAAAAACATCCTTGACCGCAAACGGTCCAGACCAACGAGATTTAGATTTTCCAAAGAAAATACGTAAACGTGAATTTAAAAGAAGAACCTGATCGCCCGGTTTAAAATTTTATGCTGGCGGAAGTTCTTGACATGATAATTTTTTTTTGCAGGGTCAGGTGGTTTTTCAAAATAATTTGGCAAATTTTTATCATTTTCAAAAATAAGATTTTGTTGTCCAAAATCAGAGTCATTTTCGAATGGTGCTTGTACGGACATAACCGTGTTTTCAAAAATAGTTGATGAGGGTCCAAAAAAGGAAGAAGAAAAATCATTTGGAGGGAAATGGGAGTCTTCTTTTAAATCATCAATGAAAAAACAAGAGTCATCATTTTGTAAAGAGTTTTTCATCGATTTATTAATATCAAATATTACTTCCTCATCTCCTACATGCAGAAAAAGTTTTCCCTCACTCACATTTATAATTGCGCGAGCGGTGGCTAGGAAAGGTCGACCAAGGATAAGAGGGACCTCGATGTCCTCTTCAATATCGAGAATGACAAAATCCACCGGGAAGATGAATTTGTCGACCTTTACTAGCACGTCTTCAACGATACCTAGAGGATACTTGATAGACCTATCGGCTAACTGGATACTCATTCTTGTAGGGCTAAGAGTGCCTAATCCTAGCTTTTTGAATAAAGAAAAGGGCATCAAATTTATGCTCGTTCCTAGATCCGCTAACGCATGTTTAACAAACAGATCACCAAAAACGCACGGAATGGAAAAACTACCCGATCGTTTATCTTTTTAGGAAGATTAGAGTTTTTAACGACCGCCGAGCATTCTTCATTTAACGTTACATGCGATAAATTTTCTAATTTCTTTTTGTTCGTTAATAAATCTTTAAGATATTTGGCGTACTTAGGCATTTGACTAATCGCTTCATGAAACGGCAAATTAATATGAATTTGTTTAAATATTTCAAGAAAGCGTTGATATTGATTATCTAATTTTTCTTGCCTAAGTCTAGCCGGATAAGGAGGTGGCGAAAATTCCTTTAGAACAATTGGAGCATCATTTTGAAAACTATTTGTCTTTTTTTCAGAATCAGAAATAATAGAGCTATCCTTTTCTTTTTCAAGTGTGGATTTTTCTTTTTCAAGATCTAAGTTGTCATTTTCCGTGGGGGTACAAACAGGAGGGACAATCACCCTTGGCTCTTCCCTTGTGGTGGGCTCGTTAACAACTTTACCGCTCCGAAGGGAAATCGCATTTGCGTGTTCCCTTGGGTTAGGTTCAGTGTTCGAGGGAAGAGTTCCAGGTGGTCTCTCATAAAAAGCCTTGGCGAGTTGGCCGACCTGATTTTCTAAATTTTTAATTGATCCCGTTATGTTTCTAATAGTAACATCGTTTGAGCTTATATACTTAGCAAAGATCTCTTCCAAAGGGGAAGGTTTTGAAAATTTTGTTGTGGTGGTGGTGGTGGTGTAAAATCGTGCGGTGGGCGTACTACGTTAGCATTATTACTCCATGAAAAATTTGGATGGTTACGCCATTCAGGATGATAAGAATTCGTAGCAGCATTAAAACCAGGAGGAGAAGAAAAATTTGAAAAAGTAGAAAAATTATTGGCAGAATTATTTTGAGCAGGCCTGGGTATGTTCCCCAGATAATCCACCTGCTCGGCAGCAGCAGCATTTTCATATACCTTAGCGGCGGAGGGAGCAGTCATCTCCGAGATCTTCTTGTTTAGCATTTCCACTTGCATCGCCAGTTGCGTCACCGAATCCACTTCATAGATACCTGCAGGTTTAGATGGGTGAGACCTGGACGAATTCCACTGATAAGTGTTCATTGCCATGTCCTCGATAAGCTCAAGAGCGGCTTCCGGAGTTTTGCGGTCTAAAGAACCAGCGGAAGTGGCATCTATCATTTACTTTGTCTCTTGGTTTAGCCCATTATAAAATGTCTGAACCTGCAACCATACATGCAGAGCATGATGTGGGCATCTTCTCAAAAGTTCTTTAAACCTCTCCCAAGTGTCATAGAGGGTCTCAGAATCAATTTGAGAATATGAAGTTATATCATTTCGAAGCTTAGCAGTTTTGGCGGGGGGAAATAACGAGAGAGAAATTTTTCAGTTAAAATGTTCCAAGTAGTGATTGATCCTCTTGGGAGAGAACTCAACCACTGTTTGGCTTTAGTTCTTAAGGAGAAGGGGAAGAGTCTTAGCCTTATAGCATCATCTGAGACACCATTAATTTTAAAGGTGTCACAGATTTCAAGAAAATTAACAATATGTAAGTTCGGATCTTCATCTTGTAATCCGTCGAACTGTACATATTGCTGCACCATTTGTATGATGCTAGGCTTAAGCTCGAAGTTATTGTTCGCAATTGCAGGTCGAACAATACTTGTTTCAGTCCCCTCCAGGTTGGGTCGAGCATAATCGAACATAGTCCTTTGCTGAGCCATTCCTGGGTTGGGATCTCCCATTTCAGAATAATTACAATCCCCGAAGGAATCCTCAACCGCTGTTTGAGAAGTGGAAGCCCCGAATCGTAGTTGTCTCCGAAAGGAGCGTTCGATTTCTGGGTCCAAATCAACAAGTAGCGACGGATTCGCTCGGGTCATGCACTAGTAAAGAAAATCAGGGAAGATGAGAATGAAAGCTTGGAAAAGAAAGAAAAAAAGGAAAAGAAAGAATTTTTTTTTTGTTTTGGTTTTTTTTTTTGAAAATAGACTTTTTTACGGCTTGGCTCTCGAACTTCCCGAGGACTACCCGGTGAAGGGTTCGCCCGTACTAGGTAAAATGGTGGCGCTTAAAGCCCCTTACCCTTTTCGAGAGATTTTAGGTGGGGTAGAAATTAAAATGAGGTGGGTTGATTATAAATATTTAAATATATAAATATAATAATAATTTTTTTTTTTATTTTTGTAGAAGTAATAGCGCAAGCGTTTTCAAAATATTGATGAAGAAATGTCCCTGGCAACGGCGCCAAAAACTTGGTGGGCCAAAACCCGAACAGGCAAGCGTACCTGTCGAATTGTAGTACCAAGGTCGTATTTAAACACGGGGTTGTCAAGTACTTCTACTCACGCTCTAACTATTATCCTACCGGAAGACTATTGGGATTTTGAGAATTTTTTTAAAAGTAAAACGAACGATAAATTGCGAGACGAAAACTTATAAAAAAGGCTAGCATTCGATCATTGATTCACCATGAAATGAAACGAGAAAATAAAAGGGCATAGTTTTAAATTTGCAAATCCAACTCGGCCGTGACGGATCCGAAAATAAGACAAAATCTCGCTAGAGCATTAGGTCTCCTAACTTATAGACTCTTTGATCGAAATCTCTTTACAAACCAAAGAAGCCTAAAGTTGCATTATCGAGATGATCCACACTATTGGATTTGACTCCAATCCGGAGGATTTACGTCGTCCTATCTCTAGGGTTGCGTTCAACTCCTTCCTTCTTTGAGTGATCTTTCACATCCACGAGCCTCTCGGCTACTCGAATATGAGATCATAAGCCTACAACCGTATACCGACAATACAGAGTCGACACAATAATTATTCAAAGAAGGACCGAGTAGAATTACGCAAAAATAAAACTATGAAATAAAAATAATTCTCATTTCAAATCATGGATCCTCATGATCAAATGCTAAGAGGGAATTAGCTATGCATATTGCAAAAGGAAACAACAAAATAAAGAGAAGAGAATTTCATTGATATTATGCAAAAGAAGTACACAAAAATATTAAAAGGACTAGACTATGCTATAAAGAAAACTTGCACTAATTGAAAAGAAAGCTAATACAATAATAAAACTAACACTCACAAGCACTCTCCACTTAAACTAGCCTTCACTTGCTCTCCAAAATCCAATCTCTCAATCTAACTCCAAAGAAAAACTAACTCCCAAAGTATGGGTCTTGGGTTCCTTTTATAGATAAGGAGAAGGTTCTAGAATGAAATGAAGAAGAGGGGGCAAGGGGGGTGGCCGGCCATGTAGGATGGAGAAGATGCATGCATTGCATTAAATGAGGTGGAGAGAAAGAGGTGGGTTCAATGCATGGATTTTAAGGGAATGAGTTGGAAAATATAAAATAGCAAAGGGGAATGAATAAGAAATAAAGAGAGAGAGAGATGGGTTGAATGTAGAATAATAATAAAAAAAGAAATAAAATAGGAGGAAGGAATGGAGGGGCCGGCCAAGCATGAACAAGTGAATGCATGCATGCAATAAATGAAAGGGAGAGAAAGAGAACATGCATGTATGACATGAAAGGTGGCAAGAGAATAAAGGAAAGAGAGGGGGGTGGCCGACCAATGTGGGCTTAAATGGGCTGTATAGGGGGCTCGGGTAGGCTGCTCTTGAGGGAGGGGCTCGGGTTAGAGCTAGGTGGGCTGCTTGGGGGCTCGGGTTGGCTAGGAGAGCTTCTTGGGCTGCATTAAATTGAAAGCCCGGGCTGCACATGTAGAGGGGCTGCACCATATGTGGCCGGGCTGCACCATATGTGGCCGGGCTGCACCATATGTGGGCTGTTTTTTTGAACAAGAGGGCTGCACATGCTTGGACTTTGAACCTATAAATAAAACAAAACAAAACATTAGTTAATACAAATGAAACTAAACATTACAAACATAATATAAATCATACTATTAATAATATATTCATAACAAAACACAAGTAAAAAAAAACTATAAAACATATACTTAAACTATATATTTTTATAACAAAATAAAATTGCAACATAACAAGCAAATAAAACTATAATAAACTAGGAATTATAATATCCTAACACAAAAAGACTTTAAGAAGAAATAAAACAAAACATGCATAAAAATACCTAAAACATATAATTAAACTAGGAATTTTTCATACTAAACTACCCCAAAAATGATGACTAAAACAAGTCATCAAGCTTCCTGCAGCAACATATTCTGACTCAGCTGTGGAGATTGCCACACTGGTCTGCTTCTTACTGCTCCAAGACACTAGTCTTCCACCTAGAAATTGACAGGTTCCTGTAGTACTTTTTCTATCTTCTTTACAACCTACAAAATCTGCATCTGAATAGCCTATCAGCAGAAAATCTCCATTCCTAGGGTACCAAAGGCCTAGATAAGGTGTGCCCTTAAGATATCTCAAAATCCTTTTTACTGCAGTCAGATGAGATTATTTAGGGCATGCTTGGTACCTAGCACAGACACATGTAGCATACATGATATCTGGTCTACTAGCAGTCAAATACAGAAGGGAGCCAACTATTCCTCTATACAACGTTTCATCTACAGGTTTCCCTGCATCATCTTTGCTAAGAGACACACTTGACCCCATAGGAGTTCTCATGGTAGTGGATGAATCCATACCATACTTCTTTATTAACTCCAGGGTGAACTTAGACTAATATATGGACAGGCCATCTTCAGTCTGTCTTACTTGGAGATCCAAGAAAAACTTAAGTTCTCCCATACTGCTCATTTCAAATTTTCCCTGCATAAGTTTTGCAAACTTTCTGCAAAGATTACTTTCAGTAGACCCAAATATTATGTCATCTACATATATTTGGACTAGGATAATCTTTACTTTAGATTCCCTAAGGAATAAAGTCTTGTCTATTTCCCCATTGAGAATTTGTTCTCAATGAGGAAACTGGACAGGGTTTCATACCAAGCCTTGGGGGCTTGTTTTAACTCATACAATGCTTTCCTAAGTCTATAAACATAATCAGGTTTGAGAGAATCAACAAAACCTGAGGGATGCTCTACATAGACTTATTCTTTTAGATTTCTATTCAGGAATGATGTTTTTACATCCATTTGGAATACCTTGAAACCTTGATATGTTGCATAAGCAAGGAACATCCTAATTGCTTAAAGTCTTGCTACTGGGGCAAATGTTTGATCCAAGTCAATACCTTCTTCCTGCCTATATCCTTTTGCAACAAGTCTTGCTTTATTCTTCATAATGATCTCATTCTCATCCAATTTGTTCCTAAAGATCCACTTTGTTCCAATGATGTTGTGGTTCTTGGGTTTATGAACTAGCTTCCAGACCTTGCATCTTCTGAACTGATTCAGCTTCTCTTGCATGACATCAATCCAATGTGGGTTTAGAACTACTTCTTCAAATTTCTTTATTTCCACTTGTGATAGGAAGCTGGAGCAAAGAACTGTGCTCAGATTCCTGCTTCTTATTTGCACTCCTTGTCTTGGATCACCAATTATCTGATTTGCTGGATGATCCTTTAAGTGTCTATTAGCTGGAGGTAGTCTATCTTCAGGTTGAACACCTCCAGCCTCTTCATTAAGCTGCACCTCTTGGTTTTCTTCAGCATCTAGAGAGTCTTGTACTCCCCCTGGACAGCATCCACCATTTTCCACTTCCTGATTTGCAGTTGAATCTTCTGTAATGGTAAGCTTGTCCATTCTCTCACTTATACCTGTAGAACTGCAAGCACTACTTGACAACTCACAGTTAATCAGTCTTGTTTCATCAAAGACTACATGTACAGATTGTTCTACAACTTGAGTAATCAAGTTGTAGACCCTATAAGCCTTACTATTGTTGCTGTACCCAACAAATTTCCGCTCTTGGGATTTGGCAGCAAACTTGGTTAGATAAGACTTGCCATTGTTAAGTATATAGCACTTGCAACCAAAGATCCTAAAATAGGATAAGTTTGGTTTTCTGCCCTTCACAATCTCATAGGGAGTCTTTTTGTGGCTCTTGGTGATAGTAGCCCTATTGATCACATGACATACAGTGTTTACTGTCTCAGCCCAGAAATATTCTGGGAGAGAAGTGCCAATCAACAGAGTTCTACCAGCCTCTATCAATGTTCTATTCTTCCTTTCAGCAATACCATTTTGCTGAGGTGTTCTAGGTGAGGAAAATTCTTGAAAAATCCCAAATTCTTCACATAGTCTTGTCATACTTTCAGACTGAAATTCAGTACCATGGTCACTTCTGATTTTGACCAATGTACTGTTCAACTCATTCTGAATTTGTTTAACAAAACTATATAAGACAGTTGGGGTTTCAGATTTTTGTCTTAGAAAGAACACCCAGGAATATCTAGATAGTCATCTACCACCACAAAAGTGTAGACCTTCCTACCTAGACTATGAACTGACATAGGACCAAATAGATCCATATGCAAGAGGTAAAGACACCTCACTGAATCCTTGCTTTCAAGGCTATGAAAGGTGGATTTGGTCTGCTTGCCTTTTTGACAAGCTGAGCATATCTCATCCTTTATACACTTAACTTGAGGACCATTCTTCACTAACTCTTTGCTAAAGAGTTGACCAATAGTCTTGTAGTTAAGATGAACCAGCCTCTTGTGCCATTTAACACAATGAGAGGCTCTCTCATCAGGTACAAGACAAATAGGAGAACCATTGTTCTCACACTCAAGGTTAAGACAATAAACATTTCTCTTTCTATATCCTGTCAATATGACCTTTTGATCACTTGACCTTTTGATATGACATCCATTCTTAATAAATGAAATGTCATATCCTAAATCACTCAACTAACTTATGCTAATATGGTTGTGTTTCAAACCCTTCACATAGGCCACTTGAGAGATAGTAATCTGGTTATTAGAAATGTTACCAAATCCATTTGATGATTCCTTTTTCAGAACCACCAAAGGTTACTTTAGGGCCATCCATGATAGGTGTGTAGTCCTTCAGCAACCCCCTAGTTCCAGTCATGGTCCTGGAACATCCACTGTCCCAGTACCATATAGGGGCATGACCACTTGGACTCACCTGCAATACAGATTACCTAACCTTAGAACCCAAATAAGTTTTAGGTCCTTGGTTCATGTTAGCCTGAAATTTAACAAATCTACCTGTAGCTCTTCTAGCAGGCAGATTGCTACTCTCCTTGACACTGGAATTGTGCCAACAATCTAAGGCAAAGTGTCCTACCTTGCCACAACACTAGCACTCAAACTTGTTGTACCTTTGTTTAGGTACAACCCTAGCTGAGTTGTCTACTGTAGGCTTCTTGCTTTGTGCTGGGGCTTTGCCTTTAGATTTGGACCTAGCAGTCCATGCAGTTTTCTTAAACCCTAACCCAGTCTTACCCTTTTGAGGTACAAACTCATCAATCAAGGGTAATACATATTTTGGTTTTGAAAAACTGGTTACTATCTCCTTTTCTTTCTGAAGTCTATTCTCCAGATTTTTAATCTGATCATTCTTAAATGTGATAGTACCCATCTGAATAACAGTAATGTTTTTCAGTCTGGCTATCTCATTCAGTTTTTGATCCAGCAACTTCTCTGAATCTAATGCAGCCATCTTAAGATCTGCAATTTCCTTAGTATGAGATTTGGCCAGGTTTTTGCTCTTCTTAAGTGTCTGCAATAAATCTCTATATTCATCTATCAGCTGATGAATATCACCTTCAGACTCAGACCCATCCACATCACTTGATGCAGATGTTGCTGACTCTGACTCAGAACTGCAATATGAAAGACATTGTACCTTACTAGGACCAGGCTGATCCTGACATTTGTCTTCTTCTAATACAGCCATCAGTCCCTTACACTGATGGTCTTCTTTTTCATATATATAGTTCAGCACCTGGATAAACTCTTCTTCTTCATCTACTGCATATAGACCAATGTAGGCCTCAACTTCAGATTCTGACTCTGAAGTAGATTGGTCTGACAAGGTCTTCTCCTTCTTAGCAACAAAGGATTTCTCCTTCTTCCTTTGGTGTTGACTCTTCTTCTTATCTACAGTCTCTTTTCTTTTATCTGGACATTCAGCCACAACATGTCCAAGCCTATTACAGTAGTAGCAAACTATCTTGGATGTTGTAGATTTGCTTGGCTTAGACCTGCTCCTGTCCTTTCTGGATGACTTCCTCTTTTGATAATACTCATCATTAGGCTGAGATGTGGAAGGCTTAGACTTCCACTGCTTCTTCTTCAGGAATCTCTGAAACTGTCTTGTAAATGCTGCAAAATCTTCATCGGAGTCACTGCTATCTGAATTCTGGTTGTCTGAATTATCTGAAGCAGTTTTAGCAACAATCTTAGGAGGTGATGGAGACATCCTCCTATTTTTCTTAGTGGATTCAACCTTAAAGGCCACAGACTTTTCTCTATGCTCACCTTTTACACTTTTCTCTTCCTCTTTCCTTGTCATTAGCTGCATCTCATATGACAGCAGTTTTCCAAACAAGGTTGGTGGAGAGATATCTGCAAGTTTGGCCACTTCCCTAATGGCACAAATCTTAGTGTCCCAATCCTTTGTTAAGGATCTTAGGAATTTATCATTCAGTTCATATGTACTGAATATTCTAGCATAGGACATCAGCTCATTTACAATCCTATAGAACTTTTTATAGCACTCAGTTATACTATCAGACTTTCCTTGTCTAAAACTTTCATACTCTTGGTTCAGCATAGATTTTCTATCTTGTCTGACTTCTTCAGAACCCTCCATGTATACTATCAAAGTATCCCACATTTCTTTGGAGGTCTTGCAGTGAATCAAATTTTGAAAAGTTGCATCATCTATGACACTAACTATGATATTCTAGGCTCTCTTATCCATAGTTGCCAAGATGATCTCATCCTTGGTCATCTCAGAATAATCCTTTGGAATTCTTTGGTTTGCATCCAGAATTGAAATCTTCATTGGAACATAAGGGCCTTTCTTGACTGTAATATAAATCCTTGGATCAGAAGCCTCCATAAACAGCCTGACCCTTTCTTTCCAAATTCCAAAAATCTCCTTTCTGCATATGGGTAATTTCATAGAACCTAGTTCCTTATGATTTTCACCAGAACCCATTTTCTTGATCTTGAATCTGCCTTATGAATCATACTCTGACTGTTAAGTCCTTCTTTGAGCAACCTCCCTCTGATACCACTTGAAAGAATTAGTGTCTAACCACCTAGAGGGGGGGGGGGGGTGAATAGGTGTACTTTTTCTTTTTGATTTTAAGGCAAAAAATCTGTTCTGTTATTTAATCAGAATTTGCAAATTCTACAACTAACACATCACAGCATTCACAACAACAATCAATCACAGAGTGCACATAGTGTTTATAGTGGTTCCCCAAGGTCTGGGTACATCTACTTTACCCCTTCGCCTATCTAAAAGTGTACTAGATTCGGCCTAACTTCTGCACTTCACCTCAGATCCTCAGATCTTACAGCTCAGAACCCAAACCAGGTTCCTACAACTCAGAGTGTATCCACACTCCTACGAATCAGGCCAATTGCCCTACCTCAGCCTTCAACAAGGCCTACACTCAGAGATCACAAACTCCTACACCTCAGGCTCACAGCCCTACCACTCAGAGAAAATATTCTCCTACACTCAGCCTTTATATACTAGGCTTACAGCTCAGATCTAGAATAGATCCTACAGAAAATTATGTTTACAAAGTTTATTACAACCACCCTGAAAGAGAGAGAATGGATGGATGGCTTTTTGATCAGTTCTTGGAAAAACTTGATGGCAGAGATCAACCTCTCTTAGCTTTCTTCAAAGCTTCTTGAATCTGAACTCAGTAGGGTTGAATCTCCTATGAAGTTGATCTTCAATCAGCTTCTGACTTGAGATTCAGATCTCAATCTGAATCTTTCTTGGCAGCCTGGTTCAGCAACTGCTTCTTAGATGGACCTCTCTCTCTCCAACTTCTTCTTAGATCTTCTCACGAAAATCTTCTGTATTATTACTTCTATCTGTATTGATCAGAATCTGTATTCTTCAATGATTTTTCATCTGAAAATCTTCTTAAATCATCTTCTTCTGTTGAAGGAGAAAGCCTTTATATAGTCTTCCTCCATGGTAACCGCCTGATCCGGCTTCTAACAACCTTCTGTCAGCTCTGACAGTAGTAGTTGACCGGTTAGAAATGACAGCTGTCAAGTCATCCAGTCACTTCTTGAAATCACTGTATCTGTCTGAAAGTGTCGAGACTGAACTTCATTATGTGTCGACACAATTAGACTAAGTGTCGACACAAGTGGACTAAGTGTTGACACAAGCCTTGGTGGTGTCGACACAACTCCTTTGTTGTTGTTTACTGCTTCTCGACACAGCTTCTTTAGAATGTGTCGACACTGATTGAGTGTGTCGACACAAACACTTCTTCACTTTAACTTTGCTGAAACTTTACTGTGTGTCGACACATCTACTTTGTGTCGACACAAGTACTTCTTTACTTTAACTTTGTTGAAGCTTTGCTGTGTGTCGACATTGTCTCTATGTGTCGACACATTTGATGTCGACTAAGTATTCCTGTGTGTCGACACTGACTTTTGGTGTCGACATAGTTGATGTCGACTTTGCTTCTCTATGCGTCGACACTGCCTCTGGGTGTCGACACAGTTGATGTCGACAATACTTCATTGTGTGTCGACTGAGCTTCACTGTGTGTCGACACATTCCTTCTGGTGTCGACACAGTTGATTCTGGTGTCGACTCAGCCTTTCCAAGTGTCGAAACAATTAACTCCAAGTGTCGACACAGCTTTTCTCCAGTGTCGACACAGGCCTTCATAAGTGTCGACACAGCTTCTCTAGGTGTCGACACATGGACTTAGAATTTTTCTTGCATTTCTGCATTTACTTAACCTGCACATATAAACTCAAAACACATCAAATACACCTTGATGCATATCATTGAGTAGGGTGAGGCTTCTTCAAATCTGATACACATTTTCCAATGTACCCAACATGAGTAGTCATCAATCAAAACAAGCATGTATCTGCTCCCACCAAGGCTAGCAGTGACGGTTAGTCCCATCAAGTCACCATGGATGCACTCCAATGGTCTCTTGATCCTCATTTGTGACTTATCAAACGGAAGACGATGAGCCTTACCATATTGACACCCCGCGCAAACGTGACCATCACCAAAGGAGGATAGCTTAGGCAAGCCTCTCACAAGGCTTCTGTTAGCCATAACTTTCAGCTTATCCATTCCTACATGCCACAGTCTCTCATGTCATATAGCGGCACTATCGTTTTCCCTCATCCGATCAATGTAAGAGTTTGTTGCAAGAACAAACAAGTTCTTTACTCTCCTCCCAACATGAGCAACATCAGCATTAACCGTTGATATTTTGCGAAGGAACTTCACTTTTGTTGTCCCAAACAGAATGTGATAACCTGCGTCTACCGCATTGGTCACAGAGAAGAGGTTCTTCTTCATGCCCGGCACATGATACACACTCGTTAATGTGAGTGACCCCTTATCACTACCTAAGGACACAACCCCTCCTTCTCTACTGCATAAGAAGTATTATCAGCAGTAATGATAGCTTCGTTACCGGAGTAAGCTTGCAAGGAAGAGAACTTCGACTTGTCTACGGTGAGGTGATGACTACACCTGAAGTCCACGATCCACTCATCGTTGAAGTCGACAGCGGACAAGGCACTGACACAAGTGCCCGTCATGAAAGCTCCGCCCCATCCAGGTTCCTCAGAAGTAGGGCAAGCTTCCTACTTGCCTGCAACATGCCCATGCTGCAATTTGACTTTGCAGTCAAGCTTGAAGTGTCCCCGCTGATGACACCTGTAGCACTTCAAGTTCATCTTCCAATACTTCTTAGGAGCAACACTCCTCTCTGACTGATAAGAAGTTGAAGGCTCATTTTCAACAACAGTCTTCTTCTTCTTCCATTCCCATCTCTTCTTGTTCATGCCTGTGAAGAGAGCTTCACTACTCTCTTCAGAGATAGTCACTCTAGCCATCTGTCTGGCCAAACTCTCCTGCGAAGCAAGCAGGTTCTCAAGCTCCAGCAGAGATGGCTGAGTTGACCAACCTTGAATAGATGTTACAAAGGCAACATACTCCTTCCGCAAGCCGCGGATTATGTGTCTTTTCATCTTTGCCTCAGAGATCGGCTCATCAGGATCAAGTGCTGATAGCTCAGCACACAAACTCTTCATCTTCAGGAAGAACTTTGAGATGGTCAGGTCTCCTTGAGTTGTCCTAGCCAACTCATTCTCTAGGAACTGAAGTCTCGCCACATTCTTCATATTGAACAACTCGTCAATAATTGTCCAAATATCAGCGGAAGACTCACATCCAATGATGTGATCAAACAGCTCTGGTAAAACAGCCCTCTTGAGAACAAACTCCGCCTTTGCATTTGTTTTTCTCCAGAGCCTCACCTGCTCAACAGTCCCAAAACCAGCAGTAACTTCCCGCCTGTCGTCACCACCGACGACCTCCCATAGCTCCTCGCCTAGAAGGTAACTCTTCATGCATGACTTCCACTTCTTAAAGTTAGTCGGCGTTAAGAGTTCAATACCCAGACCTCTTGCATAACTCACTTCCATTGCAACAATCTTTGGTAAAGCTTCCAAAAGCACAGAGCACAACACCAGTTGATCACCGCTCAAGCAACTATACCTTGCTTTGATACCATGTTGAATTTTCTCAAAGTGGTCAACGAGGTAGCCTGAAGACAAATTAATATTCTCAGCACTACCAAGATCACACCTTGATCATGCGGAAACCAAAAAGCAAGATCAAACACCGAATGCAAGTAGAAGGAACAAGCATGTCATATATTTATTAACTTCATTACAGGGAGAGGTATACATGGCGAGACATGATTTCGCCAGTACAAGGAAACAACAGAAAGAAACAAAACAATCCGGCCGGACAGAACTGGAGACCGCCGAGACCGCCCATTCCGCCAAGGTCGCCGAAGCTGCCCAAACTGCTGCTGCTACAAGACAAATAGAACACAGAGTCCGCCGAGACCGCGAGGTCGCGCAGACACACCGTTATTCGCTGACTGCAACTGAACTGAAGAACAGACCGCCTACCCGCCTGAGTCCGACGGACATGCTATTGAACTTGGAAATGGTGAAGCAGAGAAAACTAACAAGCCGCAGAAGCGACCTGCTGAGACCAAAGAGACCGCAAACTTCACTGGTTCTGACCGAAGTCAAAGCCAAACTCCTGGCTCCACAATGCTAGTCGGGCGACCTGCACACAGCAAACCGTTATCTCTACTCAACCCGCGCGGATAGGAAAAACCAGACCGCAATAATTGACCAAGCCCCAACTTACTGTTCACTCAATTACTGCAGATGTGCCGGGGGGGGGGGGGGGTCCATTTATAGGCGAGGTGAGGAGTGTGGTCACCACCCTAGTGAATAGAGTCACCGCCCCAGCCCGAGCGCTAACACATCCCTGTCTGTCGAGTCCGCAAGGACTTAGCCGGATTTCAGCAAACCCGCCAAGAGCCAAGACAAAGGTGTTCACCTCCAGGCGGATTCGTACAAGTCCGTCCACACTATGCGGATAATGCAACAACCCGCATAGCCCGCAAACACAGCACCGCACATGGATAGCCACAACCCCTACTGCATCAGTCCGCACACTAAATGCAGACAAAGAGGCAGTCCGCACAGCTCGAGAACAACGTCTCAGTCCGCCACGAGTCCACGACCAACAGGCAGTCCGCCCGATCAACAACGGACTCTGCGGACATTGCGGACACCCTGGACTTGTCACAGAATGTGACCAAGTCTAGTAAACCAACAATAGCCTGGCGCGAGCTTGGCGGACAAGGCCGAGTCCGCCTGCCCCCAAGGCAGATTGCCAACACTCCACCAAAGCATGGCAGAGCCCGCAATCTCCTACTCGCACAGCTGCCAAGAAAACGGCCAATTGTCGGACTCGACACCAGTCCGCGTAGACCTCCACAAAGAACAGCTAACGCCCGCTGCAACACCAGAGAACTCGACAATGACCACAACCGATCTCCAAGGCCAGTCCGCAATAGCGGACACCGCGGACTCAACCAAGTCCGCAACAACTCCCGCGGATTCAAACTCCAATCCGCCCGGCAACACCAAGAACTGGCTAACTGCAAGGCCGTAGAACACGCTGAGCATCGCCAACAGACCGCCAAACACAGTCCGCTCAGGCCGCTCCACTAGACGCCCAAGCCGCCTAGACTTCCCTGGCCACAGACCAACCCAGGCCGCACACCAGTCCGCCCATGCCGCAATTTCAGGCCGCCCAGACCGTCCGGCCTACTCCATCACCCACTTCCACTTCACAAATTTCAACAAAAGAACCTGCCCAATAAATAAATCATAAATAAAATAAAATAAATCCAATAATTAATGTATGTTGCCAACTATAACACCAAAAAAAAGATGAATTGACCCAAAAAATTAAAAATATATATATAACAAATTTAAAATCACATGAGTGCTGCTATTTTAAGCCTAATGTTCCCGCCAACAATAGAATGCCCCAAACCCAATATCAATACATTAACTTATTAAGAGCGTCTCCTGACAATAGTATTTAGAACCAAAATCATAAGAATGTTTCATGAAATTAAAAGATAAACTCGCCTAACCATAATAGTATTTGTCGAAAAACGGGCTTGAATCACTGCTCAAACAGCAATAAAACCATCAAAAAACCACTAGAAACAATTTGACAGGAAAAAGACTAATAGCAGAGAATCTGGCAGGTGCTAATATAAGAGGCAAAATAGAGCGCGGCTGCCTCAAAGAACAAAATCAAAAAAAAAATCTTCCCTGTCGTCTGGTGATCGAGATCCAAGAGAGTGATCGAGAGTTCAGAGATATAATTTAACGCTCTAGGGAGAGGATTGGAGATCGCTTGCGGAGTTCCTGGGAACAAGAATTTTCAATCAAATAGTTTTCAACTAATTTGGTGAGGAAGAGCACAAACTTAAACCAGATTTTCCTGAGTGCAAGAAATTTCTCTATTAACTAAACCTAAATGAATGACAGGGGAGGTTCAAATTGATCGCATTCTACAGCCGTATCCTGAATGCAATTTGCACTCTAATAGTCTAATGGCAGAACTATACTTAATGCCAGGGGAGGTTAAATTTGCACTCATGGAAGGAATCAATGTCAGGTGACTTATTCAAAGTTTCAAACCAGATGCATAAATTGATGGCACTACAGCCGCAAATTCAAAGTTTTAATCTATCCTGAATGAAGAAAAATAAATCTACTCTTGGCGAATAATATAGATTTCAAAGCATAGATTATCTATTTTTGTTGAAAGAGAATTTCAACGCAAGAAATCTGCCATATATTCAAAGTTTCAAATCTTTCTGAAGTGCCATATTGGCACTCATGGCGGAAATCAGATACCTCTTGAAGAACTAGAGCGAAACCAAAAGTAGATACCCAAACTAAAGGCAACAGAGTACAGTCTTGGTCCTCTAGGATGCAAAACTGGAGTAGAAAACAAGATGCAAAAATGGAGTAGAAAACATGATGAAAACGAAGAGCAAACCTAAAATAAAAAACTAGATGAAGCTATGTAGAGGGAAACCCAAAAAGGGGGGAAAAGTGGGGACGCTCCGATCCGCTCCGCTCCGCTCTCAGCAACCTTCAAAAATCATGCGTCGTGAGTAATACTTAAGTATTAGCCACAACAAGCAAAATGTGTGGCAAATACATGAGTATTAGTCATGATTTAATTAGGCTTTTTTCAACCCTAGCTAAAACCAAATTTTTATTCACGGTTTTTACAATCGTGACTAATACTGGTGTATTTGCCACGATTTTTGAACCCTGGCAAAAAAATATGCAACTAAAAATTATTTTTCTAGTAGTGCCAATTATGTAAGATGTTTTCTCCATCATAGATTTGGAATTGGAATGCTCCATTCCTCAGCACTTCTTTGATAACATATGGGCCTGCCCAGTTCGAGTTGAGCTTCTCAACTGATCCGGCCCTTGATATTACATCAACCTTCTTTAAAACTAGATCCCCAACCAAGAATTGCTTGATTCTGGCGTTCTTATCAAAATACTTAGTGACACTTCTTTTAACTTCCTTCTGTATTACAGCAGCCTCATCTCGGAGTTCTTCGATCAAGTTAAGACTGCACTTCATCTTTTCATAATTCTGACATATCCAGTCTTCTCCTCCCTATTTGGCAAGCATTACCCTTGGGCTATGCACCACAAATTCTACCGGGACCAGATCTTCCGAACAGCGGGAAAGCTTGAAAGGTGCTTCCCCGGCTGCTGAAGAAGTTGTGGTCCTTAGATTCCAAAGAACTGAAGGAAGCTGCTCTGCATGATTACCTTTAAGATTCTATACTTTTTTTTCAGGAGATTTATGATCAATTTATTTGCATCTTCGACCTGTCTATTACATCTTGGATGGTGCACCGATGAGAATCGCAGCTCTGTCCCGACTTGATTATAGAAGTCAATCATCATAGAGTTGTTGAACTGAGGACCATTATTAGTGATGATTTTCATGGAAATACCATATTGACAAATGATCTCCCCCCAAATAAAACTCCTGATAACTTGAGTGGTGGTCTTGGATAATGCTTTAGTCTCAATCCACTTGCTGAAATAGTCAATCTTTACTATAATAAAGTGATGCTGCCCACTGGCCATACGGAAAGGGCCAAGAGATCCATCCCCCAGACTGTGAAGGGTCAAGACGTTGCTATGGACTTTAGCTGTTGGGTCGGCTGAAGCTGAAGAGGAGCAAAATTCTGGCACTTGACGCATCTCGTAGCATAGAATTCTAAGTCATTCCTCATTTGAGGTCAGAAATAGCCTTGCCTGAAAATTCTCTTTTCTATACTTATATTTGTAGAAAAGGATACATGATGGTTGAACAATTGAACTATATTACTGGGAACACAAAATCAAAGAATATGCATTGAACAATGCCTAAACTTGAGAAATGAAGAAAAATTCGCCTAATAGCAATTGTGCTCTCGTCCGGCGACATCGGATATCGTCGATCGGCGATAGTGCAAAAATATAAAAAACTGCGAAAATATGTCAACTGGACCATTCTCAGCATTATGTCCTAAAAGCAAGAGGCAGAAGACGAACCCGAAGTCGGCAAAAACCTAAGTTCAAGGTAAAATTTTGGATTTTAATTCTTCTTCATTTGTGATTTTTGAATTTAAATGGTTTTAGGGTAGATGTATGAGAGTTTGGATGAAATATTTTCAGTTTTTGAAGAACCTTTGTCCATGTTAGGGATTTTTTTGTTAAAGCTTGTGTTTTGAGAGAAGAGATCATAGATTTATGAATTTGGAGTAGGATTTTCATAGATTGACGAAGTTGAAGATCCCTATTCTTAGATCTACTGCATTCCAAAAAAAATTGTTTTATGATTTAGGGAATGAGGAAGATTATGAATAGTGCTTGAGTAATAATAGTTTTATAATCATTAGGGAAATGTGAAAAAAAAAACGTTGAAAAATTTTAGATTGGGTATTTGAAGTAGGGGAAATTTCAGATCTTGGGTCAAAAGTTGCATTAGATCAAATTCCTGTATCTCCCGGCGATAGTGGGTGTCGCCGACTGGCGATACTGAAAATTTTTGGATTTTTTTTTAAAAAATTCTTTTTATCTGCAGCGATGGCTACCAGTTCGAAAGCCCGCAGAAGTACTGACAGTGATTTATATTCCTCCAATCAAACGTTTCCTGGGATAGAAAATGCGAATATTGGGATTTGACGGGTCATTGAATTCGATCCCGTTCGTCACACAAATATTCATGACCTGCTAGCGATAGCAGGAATAATGTCCGTCATTATCCCGGATACGTTTTCATCTATGTTAATTAGGGAGTTCTACCAATATTTAAAGGATCCTCGATTCACGGAACTAAATGGTGGAGTGCGATCACGGATACAGGGACAGACAGTAGAGATAACCCATTATGATCTCAGGGAGGAATTTGAGTTAATAGATCAGGAAAACGTCATAGATGTTGTAGAAAATTATCGGAAGGATAGAGACTGGACACTCTTGAATATGATTTTGCATGGTAATTCCATCAAAACCCTTATTCAATCTACGACCACTCTCATCGCAGATGCACGACTAGTGCAGGACATATTGAGGCACACTATTTTTCTCAAGTCCGGTGATGCACGAATGATTACGACTCAATTGAGCAATGTTACAAATATGAACTTGGAACGAGAGCCGTTCGATATGGCAGATTTTATCCTTTCGATAATACGATACACATTTAGAATAAAGAACCCGTCTTGGAAGAAATTAAACACACTACTACTTGGAGCGGTCATCCAATGCATATTGTATAAGAAGTACATTTGGATAGACCCAGACCTTTATTTCAATGATTGTGTGCCCTCTATCTTCTCTACGAGTGGCACACCTTCCATCGGTCGATCAACACGAGGAGGATCTGCAAGGAGTAGCGAACCCGTGTTCACTATGTGAAACTCACCGATCCCAAGAGGTGGATCTTTGTAGGAAGGTTTGGACGAATTGCGAGAGTCATTCGAAGAACGTAAGAGGGAGGTCAAGAAGAACTTTTTGGGAATTCAAAAATTCTTCAAATTTCTGACCAAAAGCCTCAAGTTAAAGCTCACTCCAGCAGAAGCGGCCGAATGGGAGAATCTAGTCGTGGAGCCTCCACGATCATCTACTCGCCTACCTCGCCGGACAAGAAGCAGTGAACACTGTTCAGCTGAAGATCAAGAGGACACCATTGCATGGGATAGCAGAAATTTTTGAAGATTTCAGGCTGATCTGGAATTCAAATGATATCGCCTGGCGACAGTCAATATCACCGGCGACAGTGCTTTTTTAAAATTTTTAATGTTGTTGTTTGAATTTCTGTGTTGTATTATTATTGGACTTAATCTATGTTGTGAGTGATGTTGTAGTACTATTGTTGACTTCTAATATTATGGTTTTCTTAATTATCATTTTCTATTAATTAAAGTTTTTTGTTTACTTATTATGTCAATTCATTAGTTTGATAAGTACAGGATTCCTAGTTCTACTTTTAGTAATGAAAAACGAGAATATGGAAGTGGTTTCGTGAAAATATCGGTAAGCTGTGAATAGGTGCCTATAAAACTAACTTTAATTGTATTTTGCTTAATGTGGTCTCTAATGAAGTGATGGTCGACATCAATGTGTTTGGACCTAGAATGATGAACGAGAATATATGTTAAGTCAATTGCACTCTTGTTATCACATTTTAATTCAATCGTGTCATGATTAATTCCAAAATCTTCTAATATTGGTTTCATCTAAAGAGCCTATGCACAATAACTACCTAGTGCAATGTACTCGGCCTCCGT
Source organism: Platanthera guangdongensis (assembly GCA_039583875.1). Taxonomy (NCBI): domain Eukaryota; kingdom Viridiplantae; phylum Streptophyta; class Magnoliopsida; order Asparagales; family Orchidaceae; genus Platanthera; species Platanthera guangdongensis. The sequence goes on from CM077160.1 coordinate 132,088,186, forward strand.
GGTGGATAAGGCAACAAAATTCTGTTTTCTACTCGACCATGAAATTAGTGAAGGGCCTAGAAAGTGACAGGTGCCACTTGTGCTCTTACGGTCTAACGAACAACCAGCATAATCAGAATCAAAAAACCGTGTAAAATAAAGGTATCCTTATATGGATACCACAAACCTATCTTAGATGTGCCAATAAGATATCTAAAAATATGTTTAACCGCTTTCAAATGAGATTTTTTGTTATTAGCCTGAAATCTAGCATATAAACATACAACAAACATAATATCAGGTCTAGATGCAGTCTGAAGGATCAAGCGCATACCCAACTGCACCAAAAGCCCGGACTGTTGGAGAGGGCGCTACTTAATTTCTTAAATAAGTAGCAAAGCGCCACGGGTCAAGTGAAGGAACGTCGGACCCAACAATCCCCCCCCCGGCGTCCAGCACAACCCATCGTCTCAGAGGTGGAGTTACCACATGGCCCACCTGGCTCAGAGGTGGGGTTACCACATGTCCACGGTTGCCTGACCCGCCGGACCCACACAGGTAGAAGGGAAAAATCAGGATTTAATAGCGCTCCCCCGGTCTTGAACCCGTGACCTGCTTTGATACCAATTGAAAGTGGGGATAAGATCTACCTTAACTCTAGAGGGGGGGGGGGTGAATAGAGTATATTAAAATAATTTTCAAGTTAAAAATTATTTTGCAGTGGAAGACTTAATTTAAATATATGTGTAAGGTGCTTGCAGTAAATAAAAATTATGAAAGCAAAAAATAAAAACACAGCACACAGCAAACAAAATATAACAACTAGAAGACACAAGGAGCTATAGTGGTTCCCCAATCAATCTGGGTAAATCCACTCTTCTACCACCCTAGGTAGGAATCCACTGCAGGATGAGTTGATCAGGTGTCCTGGGCACCAATAAGCTTTTGATAAGGTGCTCAAAAACCAAACTAGATTTTTTGATCAGGTGTCTTGCCACCACTGAGTTTTGACAAGGTCTCAGAAACCAGCACAAAACATTTGAAGGGAGTTTTGAGAAACCCTTTTATATCAGAAAAAGAAAGAGGTGAGATGTTCTTCTCTGTCAACAATCAGAGAGAAGACTAGTGGATGATGTTGTCAAAGCTCCCCCTGAGATCTGGAAGTTGTTCAGGAAAAGAAGCTTTGCACTAGGGTGATAGGCCTTCAGTAGATGAGATCTCCAGCAAAGGATGATTCCAGCAGTTGCTGAAATGTGTAGTGTCTGGAGTCTTGATGGATGAAGCCTCTGAAAACTTGAGTCAAAAGAGATCTAGAAAATCTTTTTTTCTGTATGTTGATCTCCTTCAGTGGTGTGTGTTCTGAATGAATTCTGTCTATGTGTCTGTCTGTGACTGTTCTCTTTCTCTGTGTGACTGTTTGGAGTAGCAGAATAAAATCCTCTTTTATTCCTTTGATCTGAAAAGAATGAATTGATTCTCTGTCTCCAAGATAGTCGTTAGCCACTCATTAATGACTTTCTTAAATGAATTTTGTCTCTGGAGTAAAGTCCTAGAAAACATTCCTTTACATCTCCCTTGAAACTTGCTCCAGATTAATTGAAACGGCTACAAGATCCTTGAAATAAATGCTGGGAATAAATAAGATATAATTCCATAACTGTCTGAATTTGAATCTTGAGAATCGTCGATCTCTCCAGAAAATCGTCGACCTGAGCTCAACTATCGTCGACCTGAGCTCAGAGACTGGAACTAGACTGGAAACAGAAATCGTCGATCTGAGCTCAACTATCGTCGACCTGAGCTCAGTGACTGGTAAAATAGCTAGAGACAGAAACATCGATCTGAGCTCGAAAATCGTCGAACGGCGTTCAACGACTCGTTGAACTGAGCTCAGAGATAGTCGAACTGAGTTCGACGATTCGTCGACCTGAGCTCGACGAAAATGACTTAGTCTCCTGAATTTGAATATCTGATCTAAGGGTCTTGGTGGCAGCTTTCAAGCCTAAATTCTAACCCTTAGACTCAATCTAATTGACCTTAAAAACTATACAAGGAGGTCAAAACAATTTTCCTAAGGACATAGTGATCCTTGCCCAAATCAGTAATAGGGTGTTCCAACAATCTTCCCCTATTTGGGTTAGGATTACTATTTACATGACATAGGAAATAAAAGCATACAATGCAGATATAAAATCAAAAACAACATTGCAGAAACACAAATAAAATCACATCAGAAAGTCAGAATAGATAACACTGTCAGCTTACATAATCATTCCTTTTCCTTGCTCTTTTTGAGAACTATTTCTCTATTAGGGTTAAGAGCTTCTTTCTTGGATCTTCTGTCAGCATCTGCACCTAGAGAAGTTTGATGTTTTGTCCTGGGGACTACAGCTTCTGGGTGCAGCTTCATATAGCTTTCTGAGTCAAAGAATTTGCTGGAAGAATATCTTTCAAGTTCTTTCTTTCTCTGTTCTGATAGAGTGGTGAAATTTGATGTATCTTTTACTTGTTCTCTTACCTTTTTAATTTGATCTAGTGCAACCAACTCTTTCATTCTTGCTGTCCAAGAAGTAGGATTATTCTCTGGGTCTTTAAATGGAACAAGAGGTTCATATCTGTTTGATGAATCATCAGGAGTAGCTCTGGAAGAAACTAGATCTTTTAACTTATAAGGGAAAGGACCAGATGTAGTGTTAGTGGGACCTTGTCCTTCCCTATGATAAGGATGCTGCCTAGAATAAACTTTGGAATAAACTCTGAATTCTCTTTGATTTCCCCTATACTGTCCTCTTCTGGACTGGTAGCCTCTTGATTGACATCCTCTTGATTGAGATCTTCCTTGAAACTGAGAGGTGCTTTGACTTTTAGCAATAGATGGCTGATAAGCAGAACTTCAACTAGTACGTGCATCTCGTGAAGGAGGAGGAGGAGGATTGAAGTGAGATGATCCTTTATCATATTTCCTCTTTTTCTTCATTGTCTTTAGTTGATTCCTGGAAAACTGCATCCATGGTTCTGAAATCGGACAATCATGCAAAATATAGTATGGAATATCATTTGCATCTTTAATTTTCTCCTGGAGAACTTTCTTTAGGGCCTTGCTTCTAGCTTTCCTCTTCCTTGCAATGGTTGCAGAGGAATCATCAGAATCAGTTCTAAATTGATCACTATCTGAGCTCTGAGGATTGTCAAATAGTTCATCAATCCTTTTGATGTAATCTCTTTATTGTTGGGATTGAACAGAAGAAACAACAGCAGCAGCAGTAACAAAAATAGCACTAACAGATGTAACTGGAACAACAGATTCAGAAATAATAACAACAGAAACAGCAGGCTCAGCGTCATTAGCCTCTGTCATAAGCACATCATCAGAAACTAAAACAGCATCAACAGCTGCAGCAGGAACAACAGAAACTGAAGGAGCACTGTTCACAGCCTTGAAAGAATTTATATAAGAAGATATTATGCTGGGCTCACAGCTAGAAATAGACACAATGGCCTTAGTAAGATCTTCACTTTTCTGATCTGGAAGACAGCTGAGGTAAATAGTATCAAACTCTGACAGCAGTGACCTGAGGTCAACTGTTATAACTGGAACTGGAGTTGGAACTGGAATCTCTGAAGCAGGCAATCTCTCTACTTCATATGACATCTCCCCCTGCCTAGATTCAGTAGTTACTGGATCAAGACACCCAACAAAAGAGATTGCCTGAGGAGGATATAGGGAAGAAAGCCTGTCAGATAGCTCCTGAACTGATTTCAGAAGTGGAGCCAGGGAGGTCTTCAGCAGGAATGATAGCCTTGGAGCTAACATCTCATAGAGCTTATCTGCTATGGCTGAGAGATCTACTTGCTCAAGTGGTGCTCGAGTAGAGGTAGAGATGAGTGTGGCAGAGATGGATATAGGAGGAGCTGTAGATGTGGTTGGAGAAAGTGTTAATGTGGATGGTAGAATTGATGGTTGAGAGATAGGAATGGTGGAGATGGAAGTTAATGGGATGGAGATAGATGGAGTGAAGGGTGGTTGAGCAATGATTTCTTGTAATAGTTGTTGATATGCTGTAGAAGAAGATGGTGGCTCAAGGGGTGAGGAGTGAGAGTCATCCATATAGGAATCATCTAAGAGAGTGAAGGATGGAAGGTGAGATGATGAGTCCTAGTGCCTGAAGATGAGATGACTGCAGAGGCTCTGCTTGGCTTTGCAATTTGCCTGTCCCATTTGCCAAAAAGGGCACAGTTTAACCTCTTAGAGGCATTGATATGCATCCCACGTGAAACAAGCAGCTCAGGGCATCTGCTATGAAGAAATAGCCCTAGAATCCTTCCAAAATTGACAAAGTTCTTATTCACTTTCTTCTTAATTAGGTCAAAGAAAACTTCTCCCCAATTCAACTGTTTCTTATCCACCAAAGCACCCATTAAACAGAATTGATACCTGGATATGGTATCATGGGCAGAATGTTTTGCTAACAGGACCTTTCCAACAACATCTGCTAGAAACCTGTATTCCACTGACAGATTTTTCTTAAGCAGCTTGTTAGGGTTTGCTGCTGAATGACCCATCCTATCAAGCATACTTGAAAACTCTTCTCCAGACAACTCAAGAGAATCTTGACCAATGCTTAATTGAAAAACTTCTGTTAATATAGCAAGAGTAAGAGATACCTGATTTCCTGATATAGTTCCAATCACTGTTTTTGATCGTGATTGTGAGCAGTATACACCCATTCTTTGATTTCATCTGCAGCCAGTTTTATCCTTGTGGTCATGATGTGTACTAGCTGTTGATCTTTGAATAAATCCAGAATATCCTTGAAAATCTGATCACTGTTCTCAAACGAGTCCATATCGATATCGAATCCAGTGTCAAATTTCATTGCTGCCAAAACTGCAACAGAAACGGCCATTTTTACCTGCAAAAATGAACAAACAAAAGACCAAGTGTAGAAAAGTTTGGAGGGAAAGGGAAATTCTGCAGAGAGTATGAAAGCGCAAAGGGAGAACGACGGCCGAAAAATGAATTTTATATTAGGGTTCGACGCAGAAAAGGAAAGATCGTTGAACTCCGTTAGACGATCTGGGCTTCTAACGGAATCTGAAAGGTCTTCAACATCGTCGATCTCCGTTCGACGATATTGGAGAGCGTTGAGCTCCGTTTGACGATCGCGGACCGGAAGAAGATAGCTTAGCACTATCTGGAAAGCGCTGAACTCCGGTCGATGATTTCTAAGAATGTCGATCTCCGTTCGACGATCTTTGGGAAAAACGTCGAGCGCAGTTCAGAGACCAGAAACAACCTATAGACACTAGAAAAATCAAATTGTTTGCCTAGTTTTGGTCAATTTTAGAGTTTTAAAATCTTGGATCTTATTTTAAACTTCCTCCATCTAACATTCCTAACTGATTTAGGAAGAATGTATGTTTCTTTTCATGCAATGGTTCGGTGAAAATATCTCCCATTTGCAAGTCAGTTGGAATATATTGAAGTTCAATTTTATTTTTCTCAACATTATCCCTTAAAAAGTGATGCCTAATTTCTATATGTTTTGTCCTACTATGGAGGACTAGATTTTGTGCTACAGAAATAGCACTAGTGTTATCACAGAATATTTTTGACTTCTCTAAGCTGTAGCCATAGTCTAGGAGCTAATTTTGAATCCACAAGATCTGTGAGCAACAACTACCTGCTGCCATATATTCAGCTTCAGCAGTTGATGTGGACACAGATGTTTGTTTCTTGCAAGACCAGGAGACAAGTCTGTCACCAAGAAACTGGCAAGTTCCAATGGTGCTTTTCCTGTCTATTCTGCATCCAGCATAATCAGCATCTGAAAATCCAGTTAGGTCAAATGCTGAGTCTTTTGGATACCAGAGACCTAGATTTGGACAAATTTTCACATACCTAAGAATCCTTTTTACTAAGGTTAAGTGTGACTCTCTAGGGCTCACTTGGAATCTAGCACATATGCATGTAGCAAACATTATGTCAGGTCTACTAGCTGTAAGGTACAATAAAGAGCCAATCATTGCTCTATATGTTGTCTGATCAACAGGTTTCCCATGTTCATCAGCATCTAATACACCATTAGTAGGCATAGGTGTTTTCATACATGATGCTTCAGACATACCAAATTTCTTAACCAGTTCTTTTGCATACATGGTTTGAGAGATGAATATACCTTCAGCATGCTGTTTGACTTGCAATCCTAGAAAGAAGGAAAGCTCACCCATGCTACTCATTTCAAATTTAGAATGCATTAGGTTGGAAAACCTTTTGCACAGATTTGAATTTGTAGAACAAAAGATAATGTCATCTACATAGATTTGTACTAGTAAGGTATTGGACTTATGAGTTCTAATAAAAAGAGTTTGGTCTACTCTACCCCTTATCAAATCATTTTTCAGAAGAAAGCATGCTAGGGTCTCATACCATGCTCTAGGAGCTTGCTTTAGACCATATAATGTTTTATGCAATTTGAAAACATAATCAGGATGAGTTGGAGAAATAAAACTTGGGGGTTGTCTAACATAGACTTCTTCCTTGATGTCTCCATTGAGAAAAACACTCTTTACATCCATTTGATATACTTTGAATCCTTTGTGTGATGCATAAGCTAAGAATATTCTTATGGCCTCTAACCTTGCAACTGGTGCAAAGGTCTGGTCATAGTCTATCCCTTCTTCTTGAGAGTATCCTTGAGCAACTAGCCTTGTCTTGTTCCTTACAATGACTCATTGATCATCCAATTTATTTTTGAACACCCATTTTGTTCCAACAATGGAGTGATCCTTTGGCCTTGGCACTAGTTCCCAAACTTTGTTCCTTTCAAATTGATGTAATTTCTCTTGCATTGCAATGAACCAGTGTGGATCTTGTTCTGCATCTTGAATGGATTGAGGCTCAATTTGAGAAATAAAGTAGGTGTGCATCAGGTTTTGGTTGACCTGATTTCTGGTTTGCACACCAGCTGAGGTGTCTCCAATCACTTGGGAGATTGGATGGTCTCTTGATGTTACTAAATCAACAGGGGGTGTTGATTGTTCACCAACCTGTGTTGTTGTTTGCTCTTGTAGAACAACAACTGGCTCTTCAAGAAAATTCTCTCCAAGATGTTGAATATCTTCTTCATCTTCACTGCTTTCATCCTTTTCTATAATATGTAACCTGTCCAAATTTTCAGCAAGAGAGTGTACCTGCAAAGATTCTATGGTAGAAGCATTCTTCTCCTTAAAAGACATGTTAGATTCATCAAAGGATACATGAACAGATTCTTCAATTTTAAGAGTAGATTTGTTATACACCTTATAAGCTTTACTGATCATGGAGTATCCCAGAAACACTCCTTCATCAGCTTTAGCTTGAAATTTTGCTATGTATTTCTTGTCATTATTGTGAATGTAACAAATGCAACCAAAAATTTTATAATAATCTACTTTAGGTTTCTTCCTTTTGAGTAATTCATAGGGAGTCTTGCCCTTCAGCTTATGTATCAAACTTCTATTCAACACATAGTTGGAGGTGTTCACTGCCTCTGCCCAAAAGAATAGAGGAAGGTGAGCATCTGACAACAATGTAGTAGCAGATTCAATAAGGGTTCTATTTTTCCTTTCATCTACCCTATTTTGTTGAGGAGTTCTAGGAGCTGAGAAAGTGTGCCTGATCCCTTCACTCTGACAGAACTCTTGCATAAGAAGAGAATCAAACTCTGTCCCATGATCACTTCTGATTAGGGCAATGTGAGTATTGAACTCACTCTGTATGCATTTGAGAAACTCTGTCAAACACTTAAAGTTATCAGACTTCTTCCTCAGAAAGAACACCCATATGAATCTAGAGAAGTCATCTACAACTACTAAAGTATAAAATTTCCCTCCTAAGCTTTGTACTGTAATGGGTCCAAAGAGATCCATGTGTAACAGATACAAAATCCTAGGTGAATCACTCTTATTAAGTGACTTGAAGCTATTTTTGGTTTGCTTGCCTAATTGACAAGCCCTGCAAAGTCCTTCCTTCTTGTAGGGGCCAGAAGGTAGTCCTCTAACAAGGTTGTCCTTGGATAGCCTAACAATGGTTCTAAGGTTTATATGTCCTAATCTTTTATGTCATAGTTCATTAGGTCTACAAATGGAATTGAACAAGCATATATCTACCTTAGTTGAAAGAAAATCTAAAAGATAAATGTTATCTTTCCTTTTACCTGTCAACACAGTTGTGTTGTCCTCTGATTTGATTTTGCATGAGGATTTGTTGAAAGTCACTTGGTAGCCTTCATCACATAGTTGATTGATGCTGATTAAGTTATGCTTCAGTCCTTCCACATAAGCTACTTTCTTGAATGTGACTGAGCCAATCTGGACTGCACCATATCCTTTTGTTAGTCCAAAGTTTGAATCACCAAATATTACTTTGGGTCCAAGTTTGGCTTTGAAGGATGTGAAATTCTCCTTGTTTCTTGTCATGTGCTTTGAGCACCCACTATCTAGATATCATTGCTGGTTTGATGTTGGATAGGTCTTCACCTGCACATAAAATAATTTATTTGTTTTTGACCCAGTTTACCTTGGGCCTAGGTTGATAACCTTTAAATTCTGAAATAAAAGACATCCCTGGTTGACTCTTATAGCCTTCAGGATAATATCTCCTAGGAGGTATTATCCATTCAGTATAAGGGTTAAACCTCTGAGATGTAGGACCTCTAGGATTGAAGTTTGATTTACCTTTGAAAGATTTTTCAAAACTCTGAGCTCTGTTCGACGATCTCTTAGCTGAGTTCGACGATCTTGGGTCAGATCGTCGAGCTCCATTCGAAGATCGACTATGCCAAAGTTTAGGGTTTAGAGATCGTCGACCTGAGTTCGACGATTCAGCCTGAGATCGTTGAGCTCCATTCGGCGATCGTCGAGCTCCGTTCGACGTTTTGTGTTGAACTTTTGTTTTCTTAGGTAAATTAGAATTCTTCCTAGCCACCTCTACAACTCCCGTACCTTTATCTGAGATAAACTTGATTGGGGTTGTTAATACTATAGGTTGGCTGGATGAAGCAACCAAGCCCAGTGTACTATTAAATCTTGAGTTCACTGTGCTTGTGATGTCCATTAGTTTGATACTTCTCCCATTGAGGGATTCTTCAAACTTCTTGGCCTCTGATAGTTCACTTTTCAGTGAGGCTATCTGCTCCCCACAGCATTCCAACTCCTCAGAGAGTTTGAGGTTATCTGATTTTAAGGTGCTTTGTTCAGATAGTTGATTTCTGAGAGAAATAATTTCGTTCTCAGATTTTAATAGATCTAAACAAAGTGCCTTAAATTCATATTTGAAGCCCTCTAAATTAAAATCAAATGAGTCTATTACCTGATCCTCTTCAGATTGAGTTTCTGATTCAGACTCTGACTCTTGTTCTGCATCAGTATTGTGTTGAGAGGCATTGATAGCCATCATGTAGAACTCCTTTTCTTCAGCATCATCTTCATCATCACTTGAGCTGGATGAAGCTTCTGATTCTTCTTCTGTTTCACTCCAGGTTTCAGCTACAAACCCCTTCCTGGTATGTTTGTTCTTGCCGGAGGAGGGTTTGTCATTGCTGTTTTTCCTGAAGTCTTTGTCTCTTTTCCTTTCTTTCCTGTCCTTCTTGTTCTTTTTCTAATTTTCTGGACAGTCAGGCACAATGTGGCCTGGTTTCCTGCATCCAAAACAAATAATTTCTTTGTTATTGGACTTATCATACCTTGGCTTTTCATGCCCTCTGAATGACTTTTTCCTGAAGTCCTTCCTAGCCATTTTATAAAACCTTTTGGTCAGTAAGCTTAGCAGCTCTTCATTGCCTGTGACCTTGTCTTCAGGCTGATCTTCAATAGCTTTGAATGCTATTGATTTCTCTTTTCTGATTGCTGGTGAAGCAGCCTTCTGCTCTTCTTCTCTGTTCTTGATGAGCAGCTCATAAGACTTGAGATTGCCCAAAAGAGCCTCAGTGGTGATCTCATTTAGGCTTCTGACATCCTTGATTGGACAGATCCTTGAGTCCCAAGTGCTGGGGAAGCACATTAGGATTTTGTCATTGAGTTCAGTCAATGAGATCTCCTTGTCCAATGTTTTCAGTTCATTGACTATAAGACTGAGTCTGTTATACATATCAGCAACTGACTCAGTTTCTCCTTTCTTGAAGTTCTCATATTGAGTTATGAGATGAGATCTTCTATCTTTCCTTTCATCTGCAGATCCTGACACTATTTCAGATAGTTTGTCCCATATCTCTTTTGCTGAGTTGCATTCAGCTACGTTTTGAAATATTTCATCAGACATGGTTTGTACCAAAATGTTCATTGCTTTGGCATCTGCAACTTTCCATTTTTTGATTTCTGCGTCTGTTCCTGAAGGAGGTGGAACAACACTTGTACTTGTATTTGTTGGGGGTCTTGGACACACTGTCAAAATAGAATTAAAGATATCTTCATCAATAGAATTCATGCACAATCTTATCCTTGCCTTCCAAAGTGCAAACTTAGATAGATTGCACACTGGAGGTCTGGTGCTAGCATAATCTTTGTTCTGTGCCATGCTTTATATAAATATAAATATAATACAAATAATAAAAATAAAAACCCTCTATAAAAGATTGATCTTATCAGAGATCTTTTGGTTCAGGTGTTAGCCTGTAGGAACAACTAATCTGATGAAGATTTAGTTGAATAACAACCAACTAAGGTATGGTATTTGAACCAACCTCTCTTTGATACCAATTGAAGGATCAAGCGCATACCCAACTGCACCAAAAGACCGGACTGTTGGAGAGGGCGCTACTTAATTTCTTAAATAAGTAGCAAAGCGTCACGGCTCAAGTGAAGGAACGCCGGACCCAACACAGTCAAATATAACAGTGATTCTATCATTCCTCGATATAGTGTTTGATTTATAGAAATACCACTTTCATCTTTTCCTAATTTCAATAAGACACTCATGGGGGTATTTGTTTGTTTGAGATTTTCAAATCCAAATCTTTTTAAAACATCATGAATATATTTAGATTAACAAATAAAAATTCCAACATGTCTTTGAGTAAATTGAAAACCAAGAAAATAAGTGAGTTCGCCTACCATGCTTATTTTAAATTCAATCTTCATAATTTCAATAACATTATCAGACAATTTTTCATTAGTGGATCCAAAACTAATATCATCAACATATATTTGCAAAACTATAATGTCATCATGAACATGTTTAATAAAAAGAGTACAATCAGCACTGCCCATTTTGTAATCATTTTTAATAAATAAACAGTCAATCTATCATACCATGCTTGTGGTGCTTGTTTTAAACCATAAAGGGGTTTTTTCTAATTTAAAAACATGATCAAGAAATTTAACATCAACAAAGCCTGGAGGTTGTTCTACATAAGCCTCTTCCTTAATATACCTGTTAAGAAAAATAGTTTTAACATCTATTTGAAATAATTTAAATCTTTTAAAGCTAGTAAATGCAAGAAATATTCTAACTGCTTCTAAACGTGCTACGGGTGCAAAGTTTTCATCAAAATCTATTCCTTTAATTTGTGAATAACCTTTAGCTACAAGAGTAGTTTTGTTTCCAGTGACCTTATATTCACTATCCATTTTATTCTTAAAGGTCCACTTGACACCTACAACCGGATGATTTGATGGTCTTTCTAATAATTTCAAAACCTTATTACGTTTAAATTGATTAAGCTTGTCATTCATAGTTAAAAACCATGAATTATCATTTAAAGCGGTTTTCAATATTTTTAGGGTCTATATCAGAAATAAATAGCACATGTTTGAGAATAAATCATGTAACGATGAACAAGTACTTACCCCTTTTGACGGTTCTTCAATAACCAAATCTTGTGGATGATCTTTTGAGAATCTTAGCTCGCTTGGAGGCACATATTCTTGCTTTTCTTCTTCTTCTTCTTTTCCTTCTAATTTGTCTCCAAAGATTTCATCGTCATCCGACCTTAGTGGAGGACATGGCTCTTCATCATTACCTGAGGGATTAGTATCTACACACGAGAAAAGCTCATAAAACTTAACATGAATAGATTCTTCAACCATTTTTATCGTTTGATTATAAATTCTATAAGCCTTGCTAGTTGAAGAATAGCCAACAAAAATGTCTTCATCACATTTTTCATAAAATTTGCCTAAATTATCTTTAGTGTTCAAAATAAAATATTTACAACCAAAAACTTTAAAATAAGACACATTCGGTTTCTTTTGAAAATATAATTCGTAAGGTGTTAATTTCAAGAAGGGGCAAAGCATAACGCGAATAATAACATAACAAGCAGTACTAATGGCTTCGACCCAAAATGATTTAGGTAATTTGTATTCTGACAGCATAGTACGAGCTAGTTCTTGTAAATTTCTATTTTTCCTCTCTACCACACCATTTTGTTGCGGTCTGCGAGGAGCGAAAAATTCATGTTTAATATCTAACTCATTGTAAAAAGATACAAATTTTTCATTATCAAATTCACCTCAATGATCTGAACGAATGCACTTTATTTTTAAATCTAGTTCATTTTGAATACGTATACATAATTTAGAAAACTCTAAAAATGCTTCAAATTTTGATGTTAAGAAGATTGTCCAACATAAACGAGATTAATCATCAATCAAAACAAAAGTGTATTTTCTATCTCCTAGACTTAGTGTATTAACTGGACCAAACAAATCCATATGGATCAATTGTAAAGGTCTATTAGTGGAAATGACATTTTTGCTCCTAAATAAAGATTTTCAAAATTTTCCTTTTTGACATGGTGAACATAAAGAAGATAGATTTCCATGTAAAATAGGTAAACCTTTAATTAGTTCATTTTGAGACAATTTTACTATTAGCGTGGAACTAGAATGTCCAAGACGCCAATGCCACAAATCTTATTTGTCATTTTTAGACATAAAATATTTTAATGAAGAATGTAATAAATCATTAAATTTAATCATGTAAACATTTTGGAATCTAAGAACAGTAAGAACAATATTATTTGTTTTGGAATAAAATTTTTTGCACATGTTCAAAATGAGTCAAATAAGACATTTAAACCAATATCACATAATTGACTTGTAGAAATTAAGTTATGCTTCAAACATTTAACATACAAAACCTTTGAGATAGTAAATGACTTTCACCTACTACTCCAATACAGATGATCTTTCATTTCCCATTATCGCTGAAAGTGATTCCTCCTTTCTTCATCTATAGGCTAAAGAACTTTGATTTATTGCCCGTCATGTTCTTGGAACATCTTGAGTCCAAGTACCACACATTTTCTTTGTCCTTAGCCTGACAACACACCTCGAAAGAGGATGAGAGTAAAGATCCAGTTACACAAGTGGTTCCTCTCATAGTGTAGGTGGAAGCCTTAGGTACCCAGATTTGTCTAACAGAACAATGTCCCGTCTTCTTTCAAGTGTGTGTTGTGTGACCAAATTTATTACATTTGGCACACGTGATGAAAGAAGTTCACGGGTTTTTCAAGATAAGTTTTGAATTTTTGCTGGGAGCAGCAATGACAGTAGATTTATTATTTTTGTTTTTAACAGGCAATGTTTTAAATTTTTGCTTATCGCCGACGACAATGGATGTCGCCGAGCGATAGTGTTTTGGAGAGTATCTGATTCCAAATTTTGCCGAACCATAGCAATGGCTCACCAAAATCAAATTCAGTGATTTTTGGCTCAATCCAAACTTGTTAGTGGCCATTTCTAAATCACGGACTCGGCCTCTTAATGCGGTGTTTTCAACAACAATGGTGTCGCACCGGTTTCTGAAGGTCTTTTTGCTGCATTCTACTTGAGATTGAGAAAGCTTTAGAAATCTCTCTAAGGTCTCGTTCTCTCTTGTAAGAAATTCAACCCGAGACCGAGACTTAGAGAGATCTTTCTCAAGTTCTAGTATCCTTGTCGAAAACGAACAATCCTCTTGACAAGTTACTTTTTCCTTCCCAAGTATTTTTATTTCATTTTTTAATTTTTTATTTTCAGATTTCAGTAATTAATTTCATTTAAACTTTTATCAAAATACTTGCATGTTTGTAAAAAATTCATTATATAAATCTTCATAAGGAGGATTTACCTCAGTGTCGCTCTGGACACTGCTTTCGTCATCAGATGATGAAACGTTCTTTCCCATCAGGCACATGTTGGCCTCCTCTTCAGTCTCTGAGCTCGAACTTCTTGATTCCTCAGATTTGACGTCATCCCAGGTTTCAACCTTCAGAACTTTCTTCTTATCCTTCTTCTTGTGATGTTTCTCCTTCAGCTCTTTCAGATATTTTGGGTACTTACTCTTTATATGGCCAATTCTCCAACAGTGATAGAACTCGGGTGTTGATCTCTCTTCATCATCCTCTCCATCAGCTTGGATTTTTTCTTTTATATACCCAGATTCTTGCTTCTTGAAAAATTTCCTGAAAGAATTTCTTCTTTCAGGATTTCTCATGAACTTCCTAGACTTCTTTAAGAACAGACTTTCTTCATCTCCATCGTCACTCTCACCGGACGCACTTTCCACTTCCTTCTTGGACTTCAATGCCAAAGCTTTCTTTCTTGACTCCAGGCTATACTCCTGTTGTTGAATCCTCAGTTCCACTTCGTGGGTTTTCAGATTGCATATCAGATTCTCAATTTTGAGAGACTTTAGTTCATATGGATCCGAGATGGCAGTCACCTTTGGATTAAAATTCGGGGGAAGCGATCTAAGTATCTTTCTCACCAAATTTCCATTTGAGAAACTCTTTCCTAAATCTCCGAGTCGTCCACTATCTTGCAGAACCTTATGTACATGGAGTCTACATCCTCATCAACCTCCATCTTGAACATCTCAAACTCTGACTCTAACTGGAAAAGTTTTGAGTCTTTCACCTGCGATGTATCTTCATGAGTAAATTCAAGGAGATTCCATATATCATACGCAGTTTCACATGCACAAACACGATTAAACTCAGTCCTATCTAACGCACAGAATAAGGCTTTCATTGCCTTAGCGTTATTCGTATAGTGAAGCTTATTAACATCGTCCCATTTGTCCTTGGGTTTTTCCATTATGAAATTTCCCACTACAGTTATAGGGGCAGTGTAGTATGTTTCTATCATACCCCATACTTCAATATCTAGAGCTATTAGAAAGTATTGCATTCAAGCTTTCCAATAGTTGTAGTCTGTGCCCGTGAAAAAGGGAGGTATACTTATACCTTGCCACTCAGAAAATGCGTGAGTGTTTTGCGCCATTACTCCCGGTGGTGAAAATGATTTCGGAGTAACCTGCTTCTGATATCAAGTGTTGGATCGTGTGGCGCCCTTAGAGGGGGAGGGGGTGAATAAGGGTTAATTAAATTTTAAGTACACAAATTTTACTTTGTGATAAACAAGGAAATCAAGACTATTTTTTCATAAGCAGAATTGAACACTAGGAAATTTATATAAACTGAAACAATAACAATATATTTCAAAAGTGCTAAGTCATAATACAATATATCTCTATAGAGATATAGACAGGATTATGAAAATTACAATTTACTTTCAATTACGCCGGTCATTCTACCTTGACCGGCATGCTAAAGAGTAACTCTCCCTAGATCTTGCTACTATCCTCCTCTAGATATAAACACGATCTAGACGCTGCACACAATATAATGATTTCTCCCTAAGCCACACAAGGACTTGGACGCCGCGCATATGGCGACGATTTTCCCCTAAGCTACGGAAGGACTTAGACGTCATGCACAAGGCGGTGATTTTCCCCTAAGCCACGCAAGATCTTAGACGCCACACACAAGGCAGAGTTTTTCCCCTCTCGATTACAATAGGAATAAAGAACAAAACAAATTGAAAACTTTAGAATTAAAACTCCTTCCAAACAATGCGCTAAAGATGCCGACGAATCATTGTCAGGGCTGCTTTGAATGTCACGTACGTGTCATCGATCTTTTGGGCTTTGGCCTTCTTGAGAGTATGGAGTAATTCTGGATTCTAGAGCTCTCTGGATTGTCTAAGCAGGAAGGAACACTCCAGATATTGAAATTTGTGATCTCCACAGAAAAATGACTGGTTTTTATACTTTGGCGATATCTCCTGGCGACACTGCGTATCACCACCTGGTGATATCAGAACCGGCTGCCACGTATCCCACGAACTCCTCATTTTTGCATCACAGATCCATCAAGTCGATCGTGTACTGTCACCTGGCGATACCTGTTGTCGCTGGGCGATGGCGATAGTAACTACCAACTGTGTGGAGATGGTGCGTTAACTGCTCATGCCGTTATCGCCTGTTGGCGATACCCAATATTGCCTGGAGATATCTCCTGACCTCTTTGTTCTGACCTGAATCAACACCCAAATGCCATTAGAGTTAGACCTGTGATATATGCACATCATAAACACCCAAAGATAAAATACAAATGAGATATGTTACTATCAAACCATGAAGCGTGGAACACATGCTCCAACAGCACATAATCCGTAGATTGCAGAAGGAATATGTGGCCTTCGTTACTTCTGTTCAAGGCTGGGCCACTCAGCCATCATTGTTGGAGCTGGAGAACTTGCTGGATTCATAGGAAAGCCTAGTAAGGTAGATGGCTGGAGTCATTATCTCTCAATGAGGTACTGAGGCGCTCTTCTCAGGGAAGGAGAAGAGATGGGTCATGAAGAAGAAGCCATCTGCTGGTGATGGCCTTCAACTTCTTATCAGTAAGAGAGGAGTGCTCCCCCTAAGCGGGATTGGAAGAAGAAGGAAGGTCTAAGGTGCTATAGATGCAACCAGCCGGGTCACTTCAAGAAGTACTGCAAGGTAGAGCTGCAGTCAGGGCACGAGAAAAGTAAAGAATAAGCTGGTTCCAATGCTGAGGAAGCAGGATGGGGAAATACATTCATGACAGGCATGTGTGTCCGTGATTTGTCCACCATCGACTACCAAGATAACTGGATATTTGACTCGGGGTGTGGTCACCACCTCACTGGGGACAAGTCAAAGTTTTCTTCTCTACTGTTGCAGTATGGAGGCCGAGCGGTCTGTTGCTGTTCGGAGGCCGGGCGGTCTGGCAGTTTATCCTAGCCGGCTTGTCTGCCGGGCTGTTGATGTCTGGTATCCCAGCGGTCTGGCGATTTGTCTCAGACGATTTGGAGGACGGGCTGACTAGCGGTCTCCTAAGGTAGCTTGTTCTCTGTGGCGCTTGTGCTCTCCTACTATTGGTTGTCGGGCAGTTAGCCAGCTTATCTAATCGCGCGACTTGTCCGGTTTGTCTATTTGTAAGCCGCATATACTTGTAATTTTTTAGTCCCACATTGCTTATTTGTAATCTCTCTCATCTCCTCCATTCTATAAAAGGGAGGCTATACCTTTGTAATAGATTTCTTTTTGGATAATAAATGTTTTTTTACTCCAAATTTTTGGTCTACTTTTCCTGTTCGTACATGGTATCAGAGCACTCGATCTTTTCCTCCTGATTCTGTGAGCCCTCTCAGTCCGCGCGGCTTATTTCTTCTTCTCGCGACCTGTATTCGGGGCTTGTTTCTTCCTCCGGCTTTTCCCTATTTGCGCGTTTTCTTTCTTCTTACCGTGCACTTTGCCTAGTCGCCGATCCTACTTTTCTAGCCTCTCCTCTTCTTTGTCGCCGCGACCTGTGCCTAGTCGTCGTGCCCTCCCTTTCTGGCTGCGACCTATTCTTTGTCATCGCGACTTCTCCTTTTGGCCGCGACCTGCTCTTTGTCTCCGCGACTTCTCCTTCTAGCCGCAGCTTGTTCTTCTCGCTGCTCTCCTCTATGGCCAACTTTGATATCTCTACCACCACTACTCCTGTTGTCGCTCATCCTCCTACACCTCCCACTCCTTCTGGTAACCTTGGAACCGCATCCAAACTCATTGGTCCCAACTACCCACATTGGAGTGTCTCCTTCACCTTCCTTCTCCGCTCTCAACGCAAACGTCATCATCTCACAGATGACCCTCCTCCGCATGATTCCCCTCTATTTAACGATTGGGATGCCATCGATGCTTTTATCCGCACATGGCTGGCTAACAGCCTCTTTGATGAGTGCCTCCCTGTCATCCGTCATGATGAAACGATCAAGGCTGCTTGGCTACATCTTGTCTCTCTCTACTCCAAGGGGGCTCATGTAACACCCCCTATCCGTCACATAGCATATAGTAGTAGGTCCGGTCGGGGCCCGACGCCATATACCACAGACAGACCGAAGGGTTATGAGATGGAATCATCCTTCCAATAACACATGTCCAACACATAGTACATTCTAGCGGAAGCATTTTAATAGTTAAAAAGAAAGAATCCAGCCACAACATGAATGTCCATTAAAGGTAACCCAAAAGGAACGAATGTACAAATACACAAAGTACTTGGCCTTATGACCATACAAGAGTATACTTATACAAATAATGTCTTCTAAACATCGGCACGCAGGCCGGTCACACATGAGAATAAAATTAAACATTCGCATTGACCATCGAGGGTCGGCTCAGCAACCAGGGCTTCAGCCCACTATTTGCCACTAGGCTGCGCAGCACCTGCAAGCAACAATATACCGCAGCGGTGGCAAACAAAAACAACGGTCAGCTAAAGCTGACCAAATTATAACGACCCCTCCCCCATTACTCGGGGCAGCGATACTCCTTCCCTGCACTTTATTAGCATAGCCAAACAATATAGTGAAATTACATTTCATCACAGGCGTAGGCTCGCACGGCCACACACCCCGTGCTCTCAGGGCACATTCTCGGTGAACCCGGTCAAATTCGTGGTCTCACCACCACCCCTTGGATGGCAAATCTCCTGAGCATTTTGGTCTTTTCGGCCTAAGCCTAAGACCCTCCATCTATGCCAACGACAAGTCCCACGTACTTTAGGTTGCTTGTATCGAACGGCATAGAGCGGGTACAGTTCCTCCTAACCCGTTGCTCACACTACAACGTCAAATTAAGCCACATGCGCGGGTCAAGCTTCCCCGAGTCCCAATTCGATCACACACTTTACATTACCCAGTTAAGTGCAAGTTGGCTCCCAGGCCACCAAGATGGCAAAATCACGCTTCTTCCCTATTTTTCGGGTGCACCTTGGAGTTAGTCCCTAAGGTTCCCTGTTGGAATCTACCGCGTATAAAACCCGAAAAAGAACCATCGGCGCGGAGGCTTCTCCAGCCATTTATGCATAATGAAACATCACCGATCCAGACCAACTTGTCCGGGTAGGATTCACAAATAATGTCTATGTCCGTTCTTCGATTCCGGACTCTACATGCAAAACAACGAGGACTAATCATGTCTACCCGAAGGAATACCTCACACTCACCGCATACTCGCGAGAGCGGGCTTCCTATGCAAAAAGGAAAGATGACTTCACATGTCCAAGAAGAGAATCGTTACCCTTGTGATTTGCGGCTCCGAAGCTCCACCGGCGGCCGGAACTCTCCATCTCCTTCTTCCTTGCTCTCCCCTCTATCTAAAGCTTTAGAAAGAGAAAGCTTGAAGTGGAATGAGGGTTTAAAACCCTATTACCGGACTTAACCCAGCAGAAACAGCCATGGGCCCTTGGATCCCAAAAGAAGGAAATAGACGGCCACGATTCACACTTAAAATCAATTTCCTGGGCCGAACACGGCTTGTGACATGCCCGTGTCCAGGGCCGTGTGCATCAATCATCGCCGAAACTATCGCATCCAGAACAAGACTCGGGCTAAGACACGCCCGTGTCAACCTTGACATGCCCGTGTCAATCAGTACACGCCCGTGTTACGGGGCGTGTTACCCAACCGACACAGGACCAAAAACAGTCTGAAGAGGACATGAGTTTTTGACACGCCCATGTCGACCTTGACACGCTCGTGTGAACAAGTACACGCCTGTGCGCCAGGCCGTGTACCATAACTGACACAGCCCGACCAACATAGAGAAGGACACGGCCCTGGACACGCCCGTGTCTCAGGCCGTGTTCGCTGTCTCGACAATCATCAAGCGCATTTTCGTCGATCACTCAAAGAGTTCGTCGAACCCGAGCACGACACGTCTCTAGACATGTCCGTGTCCCAGGCCGTGTGACCCCTACCAAGCCTCAAACTTATCTCTAAACGCTGCCCATCCCTCTTTTGACTTTCGGGGCGTTACAATTCTCTCCCTCTTAAAAGAATTTCGTCCCGAAATTATAGAAAGGAAAATATACACAAAACTTAAACGGTACCTGAGTGGAAAAACTCTGGGTACTCCTCAAGCATGGTATGCTCTCACTCCCACGAGAGCTCCTCTCGACCACAGTTATCCCAACGGACCTTGACCATCCTGATGTCCTTGTTACGCAGTCGCTTGACTTTCGAGTCCTCAATGCGAATGGGCTTGACCTTCATCGTCAACCCATTATCAACCGGTACTTGATCGACCGCAATCACTTGTGAACGCTCTTGCACCGCCTTCCACAACACCGATATATGGAATACGTCGTGTAGACCACTCAGTTCCACTGATAGCTTCAATCGATAAGCTGCTTCGCCAATCCGCTCTAGAACCTCAAACGGTCCAAGGTACCTCGGGCTTAGCTTCTTCAAGAGTCGTACCCTCGAGGCACCCTTGAACAGCTTAATCTTCAAATACACCCATTCGCCAACAGCGAACTCAACGTTCTGATGCATGGCATTATAGTACTTAGCATGCCAGTCATGAGCAACTAACAATCGTTCTCGAATAGTTCATACCAATGAAGTTGCATCTTCCACTTCTTGCTGCTTGTACAGCTTCGACTCACCCGTTTCCAACCATGACAACGACGTGCGACATTTCCTACCATAAAGGGACTCGAAGGGCGCCATTTGAATGCTCGCTTGGTAGCTATTGTTATAAGAAACTTCCAACAAGTACAGGTGATCTTCTCACTGCTTCCCGAAATCCATGACGCACATGTGAAGCATGTCTTCCATTGTCCCATTGACCCTCTCGGTCTGACCATCCTTCTGCGGATGAAAGGCTGTGTTGAACCTCAGCTTGGTTCCCAAAATTTGTTGCACCAACCTCCAGTCATTTGATGTGAACCGCCCATTTCGGTCACTCACGATGCTGCGGGGCACACCGTGAAGTCGAACAATGTTATCCACATAGAGTTTTTCCAATTTTTCCACCGAATCATCCTTCCTATTCGGAATGAAATGCGACACATTCGTCAATCGATCTACGATCACCAGATGACGTCGTTTCCCTTCTGCGACCTTGGCAACCATATTGAAATTTGTGAAGTGGAAGTGGATGATGGGACAGGCCGGGCGGACTGGGCGGACAGCATCGGCAGACTTGGCGGACTGGGCGGACTGCAGCCTAGTGTTAAGTCTAGTGGAAGGCGGCTGTTCTGAGCGGGTTGTATGCAAGTAGTCCGCGGACTGTGCGGCCTGGTATCTGCGGATAAGGCGTTGGCTGGTTGGTTTAGCCAAGGAGCGGCTTGAGCGTTAGGGGCTTGCGGACTGGTGCATTGCTCTATGGCCGCGTTGCAAGCTTGTGTAATTGGCGGTTTGGCTCATATCTGCGGGAAGCTTACGGACTGGCGTGTCCGCGGTTATGCTGTTGCAGACTGGGCTTAGAGCTTGGCTGAGGCCTTGTCGAGCTCTGGTGATACAGCAGGTGATTTGCTGTGGAGGTCGTTGGCGGACTGGTGTGTGGAGTCCGGGAGATGGCTGCTGCGTTGTGCAGGTGTGCGAGTAGCTTGCGGACTGCTGGCGGTCTGTGTGCTAGGGTGTTTGGCGGACGGAAGTTTATGTCCGCCATGCTCGCATTGGCCTTTGATGGTTTGGACTTGGTCACAATCTGTGCCAAGACCATGGTGTCCGCCGTATCCGCCATGTCCGTTGTTGACCGGGCGGACTATTGCTATCTGCTTTTGGTCGTGGACTTGTGGCAGATTGAGGTTTGAGTCTTGCGGACTGCCTCGGGTTTGTGCGGACAACCATTGAAGTGGGTTGTTGTCCTGTAGTGGTTGTAGGCTTTGCGGGCTGATGTCTTGTCCGCATAGCTTAGGCGGACTGAAGTGGGTTCGCCAATGTTGCCTTGCTCCTGGCGGTTCTCCTTAGTATCCGGCTAAGTCCTTGCGGACTCGGCAGACGGAGTTTTGCTATCGCGCGGGCTAGGGCGGTGTCGCTATCTCTAGGGCAGTGACCACACTCCTGACCACGTCTATAAATAGGACCCCCCTGACACATCTACAGTAACTGAGTGAACAGTAAGTTGGGTTCGGTGAAGTGTTGTGGTCTCAGTTTTCTGTCCGCGCGGATTGATTCAAAGTTAACTGTGTGCTGTGTGCAGGTTGCGCGGGTAGCTTCAAGGAGCCAAGAGTTTGGCTGTGACTTCGGTCAAGTACTTGGAAGTTGTGCGGTCTCTGCGGATTCAGCAGGAGGTCGCTCTGCGGCTTGTCAGCTCTATTTCATCTTTGCCAGATTCAATAACCTGTCCACCGGCTTCAGGCGGGTAGGCGGTTTGTTCCTCAGTTCATCTTCAGCAGGAGGCGAAAAACGGTGTATCTGTGCGGCCTCGCGGCCTTGGCGGACTCCGTGGCTATTCGGCGGATTGCAGCTTAAGTTCAGGCGATTTCAGCGGACTCGGCGACCTCGGTGACCTCAGAGGTCTCGGCAGATTCCGGTGCTGTTCGCCCGGCTTGGTTTTTGGTGCTTTCTGTGGTCAGCTGTTTATAATAGCGAAATCATGTCTCGCTACGTATACCTCGTTTTGTAAAGAAGTTAAATGAATATAAGATCTGCTTGGTCTTCCATGTGCTTGGTGTGTTGAGCCTGCTTCCTGAGTTTCCGCTAGATCAACGTGTGAACTGGGTAGTTCCGAAGATATTAATTTGGCGTTTGGGCTATCTTGCTGACCACCTTGAGAAAATTTAACATGGAATCAGAAGGAGGTTCAGTTGCTTGAGAGGTCGTCAACCAGTGTTGTGCTCTGTGTTTGAGTGGTGATCAACCTGTGTTGGTGCTCTGTGCTTCCGAAGGCTTATCCAAGCAGGTGTTGCAATGGAAGGGAGCTTTGCAAGTGGTCTTGGCATTGAACTCTTAACGCCGTCTAACTTCAAAAAGTGGAAGTCGTGCATGAAGAGTTATCTTCTTGGCGAGGAGCTGTGGGAAGTCTTCGGTGGTGACGACATACAGGAAGTGACTGCTGAGCAGGTTAGGCTCTGGAGGAAAATAAATACTAAGGCGGAGTTTATCCTCAAGAGGGTCGTATCACCAGAACTATTTGATCACATCATTGGATGTGAGTCGGCTGCTGATATTTGGACAACCATTGATGAGTTATTCAATAGGAAGAATGTGGCGCGGCTTCAGTTTCTGGAGAATGAGTTGGCCAGGGCAACTCAGAGAGACCTTTCCATCTCTAAGTACTTCTTAAAGATGAAGAGCTTGTATGCTGAGCTGTCGGCACTGGATCCTGATGAGACTATCTCTGAGGCTAAGATGAAAAGGCATATTATCCGCGGCTTGCGGAAGGAGTATGTGGCCTTTGTAACATCTGTTCAAGGGTGGGCTACTCAGCCGTCTTTGCTGGAGCTGGAGAATCTGCTTGCATCGCAGGAGAGCTTGGCAAGGCAGATAGCTGTAGTTAATCTTAATCAGGAAGGCAGCGAAGCTCTCTTCTCAGGCAAGAAGAAAGGATGGGAAGGGAAGAAGAAGAAGGTGCAGGTCGCTGGTGAGAAGGAGACTTCAACTTCATATCAGCCGGAGAGGAGCAATGCTCCTAAGGACTGGAAGAAGAATTTGAAGTGCTACCGGTGTCATCAGCGAGGGCACTTCAAGCGAGACTGTAAGGTCAAACTGCAGCCTGGGCATGCTGCGGGAAAGGAGGAAGCTTGCTCGAGAAGTGAAGAAGCAGAATGGGGTGGAGCTTTCATGACAAGCACTTGTGTCCGGGCCTTGTCTGCTGAGGACTTCAACAGTGAGTGGATCGTGGACTCCGGGTGTGGTCATCACCTCACCGGAGACAAGTCGAAGTTCACCTCCATGCAGGCATACTCAGGTAATGAAGCTATTATCACTGCTGATAATACTGTTTATGCAGTAGAGAAAGAGGGGGTTGTGTCTTTGGGTAGTGATCAGGGGCCACTCACGTTAAGGAGTGTGTATGACGTACCGGGCATGAAGAAAAACCTCTTCTCGGTGACCAATGCGGTGGACGCTGGTTATCACGTTCTGTTTGGGCCAACAGACGTAAGGTTCCTTCGCAACGTATCAGCGGTTAAGGCTGATGTTTCTCATGTAGGGAGGAGGGTGAAGAACTTGTTTGTTCTTGCCACCAATTCTTATGTTGATCGTATGAGGGTCAATGATAGCGCTGCTATCTGGCATGAGAGGCTGGGGCATGTAGGCATGGACAAGCTGAAGACGATGGCTAGTAGAAGTTTGGTGAAGGGGTTGCCTAAGTTCTCCTCCTTTGGTGACGTGCATATTTGCGCGGGCTGTCAATACGGTAAGGCACATCGCCTTCCGTTTGTTAAATCACAAACAAGGAGCAAGCTACCATTGGAGTGCATTCATGGCGACATGATGGGACCGACAGTTACTGCCAGCCTTGGTGGAAGCAGATACATGCTTGTCTTGATTGATGACTACTCAAGATATACTTGGGTGTACTTCATAAAGGAGAAGTCAGAAACCTTCCGTTTGTTTGTGGAGTTTAATAAGTTGGTAGAAGGCTGGCTTGGATTGCAGATTAAGAAGCTTAGAACTGATAACGGGGGTGAGTTTATTTCCTCCGAGTTTTCTAACTTCTGCAGGAAGCACGGGATCCAACGGGAGCTTACTCTTGATCACACTCCACAACAAAATGGGTGTAGCGGAGCGGAAGATCCGTCATCTGACGGAGACCTGCAAATGCTGGCTTCATGCGAAAGATATCGCAAGGTCCTTTTGGGCGGAGGGGATGTCTTATGCTGCTTATGTCATCAACAGGATGCCACTCAGCCCTATCAACATGAAGACTCCTTTTGAGCTGTTGCTGAAGGAGAAGCCGATTGTTGGACACCTTAGGGTGTTTGGTTCAACTTGCTACGTGCATGTCCCGGATGCTTCACGGACTAAGCTGGATGCGAAGGCAAGGAAGCTTGTCTTTGTTGGCTATGATGAGCGGAAGAAGGGATGGAAATCCATGGATCCTGCGACGAAGAAGTTCGTGGTGTCAAGATACGTTGTCTTTGACGAGCTGGCGTCGTATGGAGGTGGCTCGGTGGAGCTAACCGGAAGTAGCAAGGTTGATGAAGCACCATTGGTGGCTGCTGAAGGCTTGGAAGAGGAGCTTGCTGTTTCACCAGCAGCGTCTGTTGCTTCTAACTCCAAGGCTGAGCCTTCTGGCTCAGGAGGCAGGGGGAGCACTGCTCAAAGCTTGCGCCAGGTTGGAGTTGAGCCCAAAGAAGCAACAGAAGCAGTGAGCAAGGAGCCGACCCTTCGGAGATCGAAGAGGGTTGTTAAGCCACTGGCTCGATACTGTGATAGGAATGTAGTGAGCTTTGTCTCCTGCTTCATTGCAGGTCCTCTGGATGAGCGAGAGCCTACAACCATCAACGAGGCCACTGGAGTTAAGGAGTGGGAAGATGCCATGAAGGAAGAGATTGATGCTCTGAAGAAGAATGAAACCTGGGACCTTGTGCCCAAGGTAGATGGCATTACTCCGGTTACTTGCAAGTGGGTGTATAAGTTGAAGAAGAAGGCTGATGGGAGCATTGATAGATTCAAGGCTCTCCTAGTCGCTAGAGGATTCTCACAGCAGTATGGAGAAGACTATGAGGAGACGTTTAGTCCGGTTGCGAAGATGACTTCAGTTAGAGTGGTGACGGCCTTGGCTGCTAGCAATGGATGGAGAATGTGGCAACTCGATGTGAAGAATGCCTTTCTTTACAGAGAGATTGACAAGGACATCTTCATGGATCAGCCGCTCGGTTTCGTTTCTGAAGATCATCCGGACTATGTCTGCAAACTCAGGAAGGCTCTCTATGGGTTGAAGCAAGCTCCTAGAGAGTGGTATGGGAAGATTGTAGAGTACTTGCAATTCTGTGGATACCTTGCTTCCAACTCGGATTCAAGCTTGTTTGTCAAGAAGAAGGGGGAGCTACAAGTCTTGGTCCTGCTGTATGTGGATGGCATGATCATCACAGGGAATTCAGAGGGGGGAAGTAGCAAGGCTCAGGGCAGAGCTTGTTATATGCTTCGAGATGAAAGACTTGGGAGAGCTTCATCACTTTCTCGGTCTTGAGGTGGAGAGGAAGGAGTGCGGGATTATCATTAGCCAAAAAGGGTATGCAGATCGCATTGTGAAGCGGTTCGGCATGGGCGAAGGGAAGAAGTGCTCTACTCCACTTGAACATGGGCAGAAGCTTCGACGAGATGAGGGAAGGGTTCTTCATGAGCCCTTGGTGTTCAGGGCTCTTGTTGGGAGCTTGATCTATCTGATGATTACAAGGCCAGACATTGCTTATGTTGTTGGCCGAGTAAGTCGGTATATGGCTGAACCAAGACAATCTCATCTAGTGGCGGCAAAGCATATATTGAAGTATGTCAAGTCAACTTCTGATATGGGACTCCTCTATGGAAGGGACTCGGAGTTTGCATTGCTTGGGTACACGGATGCTGACTATGGCGGTGATTCGGATGATCGAAGGTCTACTTCAGGTTATGTGTTCACTTGCGGTTCAGCTAACATCTCGTGGTGTATAAAGAAGCAGGACTCGGTGTCCGTCTCAACTACGGAGGCAGAGTATAAGGCTTCGGCCTTGGCTGCTCGGGAAGCCATCTGGTTGAGGAGGCTTATAGAGGATGTTCATGAAGAAGTGCAAGGGCCAACTTTACTCTGGGGTGACAATGAGAGTGCTCTCAAGCTGGTTAACAATCCAGTGTGTCACGCCAGGACCAAGCATATAGAGATCGATCACCATTTCATCAGGGAGAAGGTGTTGGAGGTGTCTCTGTTGGTCGGGCATGTACGGAGTGAAGATAATCTTGCTGACATCTTCACGAAACCACTGTCGAAGGGGCCCTTTGAGCGCTTGCGCAGCTTGCTGGGCTTGATCACCACTTCTCACTTCAAGGGGGAGTGTTGAATTTTGTGAAGTGGAAGTGGATGATGGGACAGGCCGGGCGGACTGGGCAGACAGCATCGGCGGACTGGGCGGACTGGGCGGACTGCAGCCTAGTGTTAAGTCTAGTGGAAGCCGGCTGTTCTGAGCGGGTTGTATGCAAGTAGTCCGCGGAATGTGCGGCCTGGTATCTGCGGATAAAGCGTTGGCTGGTTGGTTTAGCCAAGGAGCGGCCTGAGCGTTAGGGGCTTGCGGACTGGTGCATTGCTCTGTAGCCGCATTGCAAGCTTATGTAATTGGCGGTTTGGCTCATGACTGCGGGAAGCTTGCGGACTGGCGTGTCCGCGGTTGTGCTGTTACGGACTGGGCTTAGAGCTTGGCTGAGGCCTTGTCGATCTCTGGTGATAGAGCAGGTGCTTTGCTGTGGAGGTCGTTGGCGGACTGGTGTGGAGTCTGGGAGATGGCTGCTGCGTTGTGCAGGTGTGCGAGTAGCTTGCGGACTGCTGGCGGTCTGTGTGCTAGGGTGTTTGGCGGACGGAAGTTTATGTCCGCCATACTCGCATTGGCCTTTGATGGTTTGGACTTGGTCACACTCTGTGCCAAGACCATGGTGTCCACCGTATCCACCAAGTCCGTTGTTGACCGTGCGGACTGTTGCTATCTGCTTTTGGTCGTGGACTTGTGGCGGATTGAGGTTTGAGTCTTGCGGACTGCCTCGGGTTTGTGCGGACAGCCATTGAAGGGGGTTGCTGTCCTGCAGTGGTTGTAGGCTTTGCGGGCTGATGCCTTGTCCGCATAGCTTAGGCGGACTAAAGTGGGTTCGCCAATGTTGCCTTGCTCCTGGCGGTTCTCCTTGGTATCCGGCTAAGTCCGTGCGGACTCGGCGGATGGAGTTTTGCTATCGCGCGGGCTAGGGCGGTGTCGCTATCTCTAGGGCGGTGACCACACTCCTCACCACGTCTATAAATAGGACCCCCCTGGCACATCTACAGTAACTGAGTGAACAATAAGTTGGGTTCAGTGAAGTGTTGCGGTCTTAGTTTTCAGTCCACGCGGATTGATTTAGAGTTAACTGTGAGCTGTGCGCAGGTCGCGCGGGTAGCTTCAATGATCCAGGAGTTTGGCTGTGACTTCTGTCAAGTACTTGGAAGTTGTGCGGTCTCTGCAAATTCAGCAGGAGGTCGCTCTGCAGCTTGTCAGCTCTGTTTCATCTTTGCCAGATTCAATAACCTGTCCGCCGGCTTCAGGCAGGTAGGCGGTTTGTTCCTCAGTTCATCTTCAGCAGGAGGCGAATAACGGTGTGTCCGCGCGGCCTCGCGGCTTCGGCGGACTCCGTGGCTATTCGGAGGATTGCAGCTTAAGTTCGTGCGATTTCAGCGGACTCGGCGACCTCTGCGGTCTCGGCGGATTCCGGTGTTGTTCGCCCGGCTTGGTTTTTAGTGCTTTCTGTGGTCAGCTGTTTATACTAGCGAAATCATGTCTCGCTACGTATACGTCGTTTTGTAAAGAAGTTAAATGAATATAAGATCTGCTTGGTCTTCCATGTGCTTGGTGTGTTGAGCCTGCTTCCTGAGTTTCCGCTAGATCAACGTGTGAACTGGGTAGTCCCGAAGATATTAATTTGGCGTTTGGGCTATCTTGCTGACCACCTTGAGAAAATTTAACAAACGCATGCACAAAGTCCATCGAAATATCGTCGAACGTCCACTTCTGGATAGGCAAGGACTTCAAGAAACCTCCCGGCTTCTGGCACTCTGCCTTCACTAAGGCGCACCTTAGACACTTTGCCACATAAAGTGCACGTCCTTCTTAAGTCCTGGCCACCAGAACAACTTCTTCAAATCACGGTACATCTTTGTGCTCCCTGGGTGAATCGAGTACTTGGTATGATGTGCCTCGTACATCAAATCCACCCGCAGATTACCCACATTTGGGACGCATAGACTACTGTCCATACATAACAATCCATCCACAACCTCAAATTGAGAATTTGACCTATCCAAAGCCTCAACCATGATTTGCTTCATGTTGCTATCCACATCCAGAGCCTGCCAAATCCGATCAGCCAGGTCATACTGGACTTCTGTCCAGTTCAATTGCGCTTCAGCACTAGTCCGCTTGTCAACACAAGAGATCTCTAATGCCTTCAACTCCCGAATCAAACGCTTGTCATGAACCGACAACCTGTTGGCCCGCGTAGGGGCCCTGCGACTCGACGCATCCGCAACCGTATTGCCTTTCCTAGGCACATAATCAATCTTGAATGTGTAGTCCCCCAGGAACTCCATCCATCTCCGCTGTCGTATGTTTAGATCCTTTTAATCCAACGAGTAGTTCAGGATCTTGTGGTCGGTATAGATATCAACCTTCACACCATACAAATAATGCCTCCACAACTTCAGGGTAAATATCACGGCCAATAACTCCAAGTCATGGACCAAATAATTCCTCTAATGCATCTTCAGCTGACGTGAGCCATAAGCTATTACACTTCCATGCTGCAGTAGAACACAACCCAATCCACTGCCCGAAGCATCGCTATAGATCTCAAAGCCTTCGATCCCACTCGGCAAACTTAGAACATGCGTCGTGGTCAACCGACTTTTCAAATCTTCGAAAGCTCGTGCACACTCAGGCGTCCAAACAAACTTCTACACTTTCCTTGTTAGAGTCGTGAGGGGTAACGCTATCCGCAAAAAGTTCTCCACGAAGCGCCTGTAATAGCCGGCAAGCCCCGGAAAACTCCGGACTTCCGCTACCGTAGACAACACAGGCCACTCACGTATAACAACTATCTTCGCCGGATCCACCGCAATTCCCTCTCCACTAACTATGTGACCATGGAACGCTACTGAGGACAACCAAAACTCGAATTTGGAGAACTTGGCATACAGTTGGTTCCTCCTCAGCATCTCCAACACCAAATGCAGATGTTTAAAGTGATCCTCCTCACACTGCGAGTACACCAATATATCGTCGATAAAGACGATCACGAAGTGGTCCTGGTACTCTCTGAAAGTTCTATTCATCAGATCCATGAACACGGATGGCGCATTAGTTAGCCCAAATGACATGACGGTAAACTCATAATACCCGTATCTCGTGCTGAAAGCTGTATTGGGGATGTCGCTTTCCCTTATCCTCAACTGACAATATCCAGACTTAAGATCCAATTTCGAATACACCGATGACCCGACTAACTGATCGAACAAATCATCAATCCTTGGGATCGAGTACTTGTTCTTGTCCATTAACTTGTTCAGCTCTCGATAATCGATACAGAGCCACAAACTTTCGTCCTTCTTCTTAACAAAAAGGACCAGTGTGCTCCAAGGCGATGAACTTGGATGCGCATAACCCTGTTCCAATAGCTCTTGAAGGTTAACCTTCAGCTCCGCCATCTCCTTAGGTGTTAACCGATATAGGGAGCGTGATACAGGTTTGGCACCTGGCACTAGCTCAATAGTGAAGTCATTCTCCGGCCGAGGTTGGGCTCCAGGAAGATCGTCAGGGAACACATCAAGGTACTCGGATACCACTGGAATGCTGTCCAAAGTAGGCTTAGGCTTTGCAGCCTCCACTAGCGTGAATAACAGCTCTGCACCATCACAAATTTCCTTAACCACCTGAAGAGCAGACATCAAAGTCTTGCTCGACCCTTTCAAGCCCGCAAATGTCTTCTCACGATCAGTTCCCAACTTGACCTTCTTGCGATTGTAATCAATGTATGTCTGCTGCTCCGAGAGCCAGTCCATACCAAAAATCACCTCGAACTCCACTAGCGGCAGTAATGACGCTTGCAAGTCGAGCTCTTGACTCCCAATCCATAACTAAATGCAACAAACCCTATCCGCGTGCATTGAGCACCCATTAGGCAACAACACAGCCAATTTGTCCTTTGCCATCGAAGAAGGTACTCCGATGCGCGATACAAATCCTTCAGATAAAAAGGAATGCGAAGCTCCCGAATCGAACGGTGCTCTCGCCGGATAATCAAAAATCAGAACAAAGCCTAGCACAAGCAGTCTTAAGCTAACATGCGTAAGGGCAACAAGTATTTAAAGCTAAACTACTATAACTTTAAACCATACCTGTCACCACGTTAGCGTGCTTCCTGGCCTCCTGATGGCCCAGGCTGTACTCTAGGCATCCTCTCGGACTTTGGGCGTCCGCCCCGACACTCTCGGGTATAATGCCCCGGCTTCCCACAGTTATAACATGCGCCCGGGGTTCGGCCTGTAGATGCCCCAGAAGCACTAGAAGAAGGGGCTGAACCCGAAGCCCTAGCATTCTTATAGAACCTATGATACCCGGACTTTGAGGTAGTCGGCACTTTGAACTCTGTCTTCTTAGCACTAGACTCCTTCTTCTCTTGGAGTCTCTTTTCCCGCGTTCTGCGGTATGCAGCTCTTATAGGACTTGTAGATTTTGATACCCTACTCACTGGCACCTAATGGGCTTTCCCCAAATCTACTTCCAAAGATCTAGCCGACACCACCAAAGCTCAGAATCCCAATAGTTTTGGTCCTAGCAGTAGGACTCGTAACTCGCCACGCAGACCATTATAAAATCTGTCGACTATAGACTGCTCGTTCTCCAACTCAAAGCCTGGGTAGCGCCTTATCATAAGAAATGCCTGCAAATATTCGTCAACTGAGTGCGCTCCCTGCACTAAAAGCATGTTCAACTGCTGACCCGATTGTCTCCCAAATGCCAATTGCTCCATCACACCGCCCGACGTTGAAGCCACCTCAGGGACAAAGGGTTGCACATTCCTTCCATGTTGTGTATTAGTCACATCGAACACCGCTTCAACTACCCTTCTTATGGTTTCAAACAAAGGAGGGGTCTCAAGCACGTCGTTGGGTGCACTAAAATCCTCAGAAGGCGAATGTTCTGACGGTCTTACACCACTCGTGGTCACCTATAGTCGTACAAAACACCATTAAGTGACCGAACAATATTGCAAAAAGTAATTATAGGAACACGCAGGTTCCTCAAACATGTGTATTTTCATTCATAAGTGGACATTCATGAGTTCTTTTTATGCTATAACGATGACGCACACACATGTGCTCACCACCACTTAAAAGAAATCATCCACGAATTCATTTAAGCATGACCGAAACCAGTAGTCTGATACTAAATTGTAAAACCCCCTATCCATCACATAGCATATAGCAGTAGGTCCGGCCGGGGCCCGACGCCATATACCACAGACAGACCGAAGGGTTACGCAATGAAACCATCCTTCCAATAACACACGTCCTACACATAGTAAGTTCTAGCAGAAGCATTTAAATAGTTGCAAAGAAAAAACCCAGCCACAACATGAATGTCCACTAAAGGTAACCCAAAAGGAATGAATGTACAAATACACAAAGTACTTGGCCTTATGACCTTACAAGAGTTTACTTATACAAATAGTGTCTTCCAAACATCGACACACAGGCCGGTCACACATGAGAATAAAAGTAAATAATCACATTGGCCTTCAAGGGCCGGCTCAGCAACCAGGGCTTCAACTCGTTATTTGCCAGTAGGCTCCGCAGTACCTGCAAGCAACAATCCACCGCAGCGGTGGCAAACAAAAGCAACGGTCAGCTAAAGCTGACCAAATTATAACGACCCCGCCCCCATTACTTGGGGCGGCGATGCTCCTTCCCTACACTTTATTAGCATAGCCAAACAATATAGTGAAATAACACTTCACCACAAGCATAGGCTTGTACGACCACACACCCGGTGCTCTCAGGGCACATTCTCAGTGAACCCGGTCAAATCCGTTGTCTCACCACCGCCCCTTGGACGTCAAATCTCGTGAGCATTTTAGTCTTTCCGGACTAAGCCTAAGACATGTACTTTAGGTCGCTTGTACCGAACGATATAAAGCGGGTACGGTTCTGCCTAACCCGTTGCTCACACCGCAACGTCAATTTAAGACATATGCGCGGGTCAAGCTTCCTCAAGTCCCAATTCAATCACATACTTTACATAACCCAATTATGTGCAAGTTGGCTCCCAGGCCACCAAGATGGCAGAATCACGCTTCTGTCCAGTTTTCTGGGTGCACCATGGAGTTAGTCCCAAAGGTTCCCTGTTACAATCTACCACATAGAAAACCCGAAAAACAACCATCGATGCGGAGTCTTCTCCGGCCATTTATGCATAATGAAACACCATTGATCCAGACCAACTTGTCGGGGTAGGCTTCACACACCATGCCTATGTCTGTTCTTCAATTCCGGACTCTATATGCAAAACAACAGTGACTAATCATGTCTACCCGAAGGAATAGCTCACACTCACCGCATTCTCGCGAGAGTGGGCTTCCTATGCCAAAAGGAAAGAGGACTTCACATGTCCAAGAAGAGAATCGTTACCCTTGCGTATCTGTTTGGAGCCATGAAGATCTAGATGGATGAAAAGCACCGCAATGGCCTCGCCTCCGTAGATATAAACTCGGCTTGTGATTTGCGGCTCCGAAGCTCCACCGGCGCCCGGAACTCTCCTTATCCTTCTTCCTTGCTCTCCCCTCTATCTAAAGCTTTAGAAAGAGAAAGCTTGAAGTGGAATGAGGATTTAAAACCCTATTCCCAGACTTAACCCAGCAGGAACAGCCCTGGGCCCTTGGATCCCAAAAGAAGGAAACAGACGGCCACGATTCGCACTTAAAATCAATTTCCTGGGCCGAACACGGCTTGTGACATACCCGTGTCCAGGGCTGTGTGCCTCAAGCGACGACGAAACCGTCGCATCCATAACAGGACACGGGCTAAGACACGCCCGTGTCAACCTTGATACGCCCGTGTCAATCAGTACAAGCTCATGTTGTGGGGCGTGTTCCCCAACCGACACAGGACCAAAAATCGTCCGAAGAGGACACGGGTTCTCGACACGCCCGTGTCGACCTTGACATGCCCGTGTCGACCTTGACATGCCCGTGTCGACCTTGACACGCCCGTGTCAACAAGTACACGCCCGTGTGCCAGGCCATGTACCACACCCGACAAAGCCCGACCAACATAGAGAAGGACATGGCCCTGGACACGCCCGTGTCTTAGGCCGTGTTTGATGTCTCGACGATCGTCGAGCGTATTTTTGTCGACCACTCGAAGAGTTCGTCGAACCCGAGCACGACACGGCCCTGGACACGCCCGTGTCCCAGGCCGTGTGACCCCTACTAAGCTCCATACTTGGCTCTAAACGCTTCTCATCCCTCTTTTGACTTTCGGGGCGTTAAAATTCTCTCCCTCTTAAAAGAATTTCGTCCTGAAATTATAGAAAGGAAAATATACACAAAACTTAAACGGTACCTGAGTGGAAAAACTCTGGGTACTCGTCAAGCATAGTATGCTCTCGCTCCCACGAGAGCTCCTCCCAACCGCAGTTGTCCCAATGGACCTTGACCATCCTGATGTCCTTGTTACGCAGTCGCTTGACTTCCGAGTCGTCAATGCGAACGGGCTTGACCTTCGTCGTCAACCCATTATTAACCGGTACTTGATCAACCGCAATCACTTGCGAATGCTCTTGCACCGCCTTCCACATCACCGATATGTGGAATACGTCGTGTAGACCACTCAGTTCCACTGATAGCTTCAATCGATAAGTTACTTCGCCAATCCGCTCCAAAACCTCAAACGGTCCAAGGTACCTCGGGCTTAGCTTCTTCAAGTGCCGTACCTGTGAGACACCCTTGAATGGCTTAATCTTCAAATACACCCAGTCGCCAACAGCGAACTCAATGTTCCGATGCTTGGCATTATAGTACTTAGCATGCCGGTCCTGAGCGACTAGCAATCATTCTCGAATAGTTCGTACCAATGAAGTTGCATCTTCCACTTCTTGCAGCTTGTACAGCTTCGACTCACCCGTTTCTAACCATGACAACGACATGCGATATTTCCTACCATAAAGGGCCTCAAAGGGCGCCATTTGAATGCTCGCTTGGTAGCTGTTGTTATAAGCAAATTCCACCAAGTATAGGTGAACTTCCCACTGCTTCCCGAAATCTAAGACGCATATGTGAAGCATGTCTTCCATCGTCCAGTTGACCCTCTCGATCTGACCATCCGTCTGCGGATGAAAGGCCGTGCTAAAGCTTAGCTTGGTTGCCAACATTTGTTGCACCAACCATCAGTCATTGGACGTGAACCGCCCATCTCGGTCACTCACGATGTTGCGGGGCACACCGTGAAGTCGAACAATGTTATCCACATAGAGTTTTGCCAATTTCTCCACCGAATCATCCTTCCTATTCAGAATGAAGTGTGACACGTTCGTCAATCACTCTACGATCACCAAATGGCGTTGTTTCCCTTCTGCGACCTTGACAACCCTTGCACAAAGTCCATCGAAATATCGTCGAGCTTCCACTTCGGGATAGGCAAGGACTTCAAGAAACCTCCAGGCTTCTGGCACTCGGCCTTCACTAAGACACACGTTAGACACTTTGCCACATAAAGTGTCACGTCATTCTTAAGTCCTGGCCACCAGAACAACTTCTTCAAATCACGGTACATCTTTGTGCTCCCTAGGTGAATCGAGTACTTGGTATGATGAGCCTCGTACATCAAATCCACCTACAGTTTACCCACATTTGAGACGCACAGACGACTGTCCTTCCATAACAATCCATCCACAACCTCAAATTGGGAATTTGACTCATCCAAAGCCTCAACCATGATTTGCTTCATGTTGCTATCCACATACAGAGCCTGCCGAATCCGATCAGCCATATCATACTGAACTTCTGTCCAGTTCAATTGGGCTTCTGCACTAGTCCACTTGTCAACACAAGAGATCTCTAATACCTCCAACTCCCGAATCAAACGCTTGTCATGAACCGACAACCAGTTGGCTCGCGTAGCGGCCCTGCGACTCAACGCATCCGCAACCGCATTTCCTTTCTCAGGCACATAGTGAATCTTGAATGTGTAGTCCCCCAGGAACTCCATCCATCTTCGTTGTCGCATGTTTAGATTTTTTTGATCCAACAAGTACTTCAGGCTCTTGTGGTCGGTATAGATATCTACCTTCACACCGTACAAGTAATTCCTCCACAACTTCAGGGCAAATATCACGGCCGCTAACTCCAAGTAATGGACCGAATAATTCCTCTTATAAACCTTCAGCTGACGTGAACCATAAGCTATTAAACTTCCATGCTGCAGTAGAACACAACCCAATCCACTGCCCGAAGCATCGCTGTAGATCTCAAAGCATTCGGTCCCACTCGGCGAATTTAGAACAGGAGCCGCGGGCAACCGACTTTTCAACTCTTCGAAAGCTCGTGCACACTCAAGCGTCCAAACAAACTTCTGCACTTTCCTCGTTAGAGTCGTGAGGGGTAACGCTGTCCGCGAAAAGTTCTCCACGAAGCGCCTGTAATAGCCGGCAAGCCCCAAAAAACTGCGGACTTCCGCTACCGTAGACAACACAGGCCACTCACATATAGCAACTATCTTCGCCGGATCCACCGCAATTCCCTCTCCACTAACTATGTGACCAAGGAACGCTACTGAGGACAACCAAAACACGTATTTGGATAACTTGGCATATAGTTGGTTCCTCCTTAGTGTCTCCAACACCAAATGCAGATGTTTAAAGTGATCCTCCTCACACTACGAGTACACCAATATATCGTCGATAAAGATGATCATGAAGTTGTCCAGGTACTCTCTGAAAGTTCTGTTCATCAGATACATGAACACGGATGGCGCATTAGTCAGCCCAAACGACATGACGGTAAACTCATAATGTCCGTATCTCATGCTGAAAGCTGTCTTGGGGATGTCGCTTTGCCTTATCCTCAACTGATAATATCCAGACTTAAGATCCAATTTCGAGTACACCGATGACCCGACTAACTGATCAAACAGATCATCAATCCTTGGGATCAGGTACTTGTTGTTCTCCGTTAACTTGTTCAGCTTTCGATAATCGATACAGAGCCGCAAACTTCCGTCCTTCTTCTTAACAAAAAGGACAGGTACACTCCAAGGCGATGAACTTGGACGCACATAACCCTGTTCCAATAGCTCTTGAAGTTGAACCTTCAGCTCCGCCATTTCCTTAGGCACTAACCGATATAGGGAGCGTGACACAGGTTTGGCACCTGGCACTCGCTCAATAGTGAAGTCAATCTCCCTCCGAGGTGGGGCTCCAGGGAGATTGTCAGGGAACACGTCAGGGTACTCGGATACACCTGGAATGCTGTCCAAAGTAGGCTTAGGCTTTGCAGCCTCCACTAGCGTGAAGAACAACTCTGCACTAGCATCAACTGCCTTAACCACCTGAAGAGCAGACATCAAAGTCTTGCTCGACCCTTTCAAGCCCGCAAATGTCATCTCACGACCAGTTCCCAACTTGACCTCCTTGCAATTGCAATCAATGTATGCCTGCTGCTCTGAGAGCCAGTCCATACCAAAAATCACGTCGAACTCCACTAGTGGCAGTAACGATGCTTGCAAGTCGAACTCTTGACTCCCAATCCATAAATAAATGCAACAAACCCTATCCGCGCGCATTGAGCACCTATTAGGCAACAACACATCCAATTTGTCCTTTGTCATCGAAGAAGGTACTCCGATGCGCGATACAAATCCTTCGGACAAAAAGGAATGCGAAGCTCCCGAATCGAACGGTGCTCTCGCCGGATAATCGAAAATTAGAACAAAGCCTAGCACAAGCAGTCTTAAGCTAACATGCGCAAGGGCAACAAGTATTTAAAGCTAAACTGCTATAACTTTAAACTGTTCCTATCACCACGTCAGCGTGCTTCCCGGCCTCCTGCTTGCTCAGGTTGTACTTTAGGCTTCCTCTCGGACTTTGGGTGTCCGCCCCGGCACTCTCGGGCATAATGCCCGACTTCCCACAGTTGTAACATGCGCCCGGGGTTCGGCCTGTAGATGCCCCAGAAGCACCAGAAGAAGGGGCTGAACCCGAAGCCCTAGCCTTGTTATAGAACCTACGATACTCGGACTTTGAGGTAGTCAGCACTTTGAACTCTGTCTTCTTATCGCTAGAGTCCTTCTCTTGGACTCCCTTTTCCCGTGTTCAGTGGTATGCAGCTCTTGTAGGACTTGTAGAGTTCGATACCCTACTCACTAGCACCTGATGTGCTTTCCCCAAATCTACTTCCAAAGATCTAGCCGACTCCACCAAAGCTCAGAATCCCAATAGTTTTGTTCCTAGCAGTAGGACTCGTAACTCGCCACACAGACCATTATAAAATCTGTTGACTATAGACTGCTCGTTCTCCAAATCAAATCCTAGGTAGCGCCTTATCATAAGAAATGCCTGTAAATATTCGTCAACTGAGTGCGCTCCCTACACTAAAAGCATGTTCAACTACTGACCCGATGGTCTCCAAAATGCCATTTGCTCCATCGCACCGCCCGACATTGAAGCCACCTTAGGGACAAAGGTTTGCACATTCCTTCCATGTTGTGTATTAGTCATAGCAAACATCGCTTCAACTACCCTTCTTATGGTTTCAAACGAAGGAGGGGTCTCAAGCACGTTATTGGGTGCACTAAAATCCTCAGAAGGCGAGCATTTTGATGGTCTTACACCACTCATGGTCACCTATAGTCGTACAAAACACCATTAAGTCACCGAACAATATTGCAAAAAGGAATTATAGGAACACGCAGGTTCCTCAAACATGTGTATTTTCATTCCTAAGTGGAAATTCATAGGTTCTTTTTATGTTATAACGATGACGCACACACATGTGCTCACCACCCCTTAAAAGAATTCGTCCACGAATTCATTTAAGCATGACCGAAACCAGTAGTCTGATACCAAATTGTAACACCCCCTATCTGTCACATAGCATATAGCAGTATGTCCGGCCAAGGCCCGATGCCATATACCACAGACAGACCGAAGGGTTACGCAATGAAATCATTCTTCCAATAACACACGTCCTAAACCGAGTACATTCTAGCGGAAGCATTTTAATAGTTGCAAAGAAAGAACCCAGCCACAACATGAATGTCCACTAAAGGTAACTCAAAAGGAATGAACGTACAAATACACAAAGTACTTGGCATTAAGGCCTTATAAGTGTTTACTTATATTCTAAACATCGGCACGCAGGCCGGTCACACATGAGAATAAAAGTAAACATTCGCATTGGCCTTCGAGGGCCGGCTCAGTAACCAGGGGTTTAGCTCGCTATTTGCCACTAGGCTTTGCAGCACCTGCAAGCAACAATCCACCGCAGTGGTGGAAAACAAAAGCAACGGTAAGCTAAAGCTGACCAAATTATAACGACCTCGCCCCCATTACTCGGGGTGCGATGCTCATTCCCTGCACTTTATTAGCATAGCCAAACAATATAGTGAAATTACACTTCACCACAGGCGTAGGCTCGCACGGCCACACACCCCATGCTCTCAGGGCATATTCTCGGTGATCCCAGTCAAATCCGCGGCTCACCACCACCCCTTGGATGGAAAATCTCATGAGCATTTTGGTCTATCCGGCCTAAGCCTAAGACCCTCCATCTATGCCAATGGCAAGTCCCACGTACTTTACGTCGCTTGTACCGAACGACATAGAGCGGGTACGGTTCTGCCTAACCCGTTGCTCAAACCGCAACGTCAATTTAAGCCATATCCGTGGGTCAATCTTCCCCGAGTACAAATTCGATCACACACTTTACATAACCCAGTTATGTGCAAGTTGACTCGCAGGCCACTAAGATGGCAGAATCACGCTTCTGCCCTGTTTTTCGGGTGCACATTGGAGTTAGTCCCCAAGTTTCCCTATTGCAATCTACCGCATAGAAAACCTGAAAAACAACCATCGGCGCGGAGTCCTCTCCAGCCATTTTTGCATAATGAAACTTCACTGATCCAGACCAACTTGTCCAACTAGGCTTCACACACCATGCCTATGTCCGTTCTTTGATTCCAGACTCTACATGCAAAATAATGTGGACTTATCATGTCTACCCAAAGGAATACCTCACACTCACTGCATACTCGCGAGAGCGGTCTTCCTATGCAAAAAGGAAAGATGACTTCACATGTCCAAGAAGAGAATCGTTACCCTTGCGTTTCTCTCTGGCGCTATGAAGATCTAGATGGATGAAAAGCAGCGCAACGGCCTCGCCTTTGTAGATCTGAACTCGGCTTGCGATTTGGGGCTCCGAAGCTCCACCGGCGGCCGGAACTCTCCTTCTCCTTCTTCCTTGCTCTTGCCTCTCTCTAAAACTTTAGAAAGAGAAATCTTGAAGTAGAATGAGGGCTTCAAACCCTATTCCCGGACTTAACCCAGCAGGAACAGTCCTGGGCCCTTGGATCCCAAAAGAAGGAAATGGACGGCCACGATTCGCACTTAAAATCAATTTTCTAGGCCGAACACGACTTGTGACACGCCCGTGTCCAGGGCCGTGTTCTTCAATCGACGCCAAAACCGTCGCATCCAGAACAGGACATGGGCTAAGACACGCCCGTGTCAACCTTGACATGCCCGTGTCAATCAGTACACGCCCGTGTTGCGGGGCGTGTTCCCCAACTGACACAGGACCAAAAACAGGCCGAAGAGGACACGGGTTCTCGACACGCCCGTGTCAACATTGACACGCCCGTGTCAACAAGTACACACCCATGCTCCAGGACATGTGCCATAACCGACACAGCCCAGTCAACATAGCGAAGGACAAGGCCCTGGACACACCCGTATGTCCGGCCGTGTTCGTTGTCTTGATGATCGTCGAGCGCATTTTCGTCAACCACTCAAAGAGTTCGTTGAACCCGAGCACAAC
Source organism: Platanthera guangdongensis (assembly GCA_039583875.1). Taxonomy (NCBI): domain Eukaryota; kingdom Viridiplantae; phylum Streptophyta; class Magnoliopsida; order Asparagales; family Orchidaceae; genus Platanthera; species Platanthera guangdongensis. The sequence goes on from CM077160.1 coordinate 132,129,013, forward strand.
ATGGCCCTGGACACGCCCATGTCCCAGGCCGTGTGACCCCTACCATCTACCAAACTTGGCTTTAAACGCTGCCCGTCCCCCTTTTGAATTTTGGGGTGTTACAGCTCAGACATCTCGCATCTATACTCTGTATGCAGATCTATTTATCCGTCCCTCCATGTCTATAGCTACTGCTTACCAACAAGTTCAGGCTATCGGAGACGAAATTCTCCAAAATTTCCCCTTCTCTGCTGATCTCGCTGAGCAACACAAACACTTCCAAGAGCTTCTGGTTGTGTGTTATCTTCTACGACTTCCTGAGTCGTATGACGTGATACGTCAACAAATCCTTGGCGAGGCAGAGTCTCCCACCCTGGATGCCACTGCTGCCCGCATAGCCGATGTAACATCTCTACAACAACGTCCGATGTTATCCTCCCCTCCTCAACCGGACAACTCTGCTTAACATACTCAGCAAAGTGGCTCTGGTGGCTGCCAACTCCCATCCAGCGACCGTGGTGCTTCCCGTTTTCTCTGCTCTCACTGTGGCCGCACCGGCCATACAGTTGATCGTTTTTGGAAGAAGCATCCTCATCTTCGACCATCTGGGGATGCTTTCACTTCTTCTTCGAAGACCTCTGCCTCCGTGGTCACGTCTTCAGGTAGTTCCCACGTCGCTACTCAAGGTAAATGGCTGATCGACTCTAGTGCTACCAATCAAATGACCGGCAATCCGTATTGTTTTTCTCTCCTAGAATAACATGACTGGTTGCCCCCGGTCCTTGTTGCGGACGTCTCTCCCTCACCGGTCAATGGAACGGGTGTGGTTCAAGTCACTCAGTCTCTTCGTCTGGCAGACACCCTCTACATGCCCAAGTTCCCTTGCAACTTGTTATTTTTTACTTCGCTTTTCAAGCAACTACAATTCTCTTTCACATTCACTTCTACTACTTGTTCTTTTCAGGATCCGGGCACCAAGGGGACGATTTCTACTAGGACTGAGAGAGGAGGCCTCTACTTCCTCGACAATGTTTCTGCACTCTCCGCCTTCTCCACAACTTCTACTGATCTTCTCCAGTGGCACCTTCATCTTTGTCATCCTCCTCCACATCTTCTTTGTCAGCTTCTACCACATCTTCCTTCACAAAGTCCACCTCTCAACTGTGACACAAGTCAGCTTGGTAAGCATCACCGCTCCTCCTTCCCCCAAAGCAAGGTCGTGGATCTTCCCGGCCGTTTGAACTTGTTCACTCTGACATCTGGGATCCTGCTCCTACCCTCACCATAGGTCGGGGTAGCTCATATTTTGTAACATTTATTGATGATTTCTCTAGATGTACATGTGTGTATCTTTTAAAGGATCACTTCGAACTCTTTTCTGTATGGACATCTTGTTATAATATGATTAAAAATCAGTTTGATATGTCTATTTAAATATTTCATTCTGACAACGCTAAGGAATATCTTAGCAATGTTTTCTCTTCTTTTTGTGTGCAACATGGTATTATTCATCAAACTACCTGTGTTTATACCTCCCAATAAAATGGGGTGGTGGAACGTAAGAAACGTCACCTCCTCGATGTCGCTCGCACTCTGATTAATCATGTTTGTTGAAGCCAAAATTTGACTCCGACAAATGTTCACAAAATTGGGGCGTAGCCGACACCTACTTGGCCCAAGCTCGACCTCCGACTGGTCGTGAAGGACTAAGGAAAACTGGCCCAAAGCCGCAGCAGGGAGGTCCCATCGCTTACCCGGAAGATCACAGAGAGCTTCCCCTCCAAAGCCAAAAGCTGGGCTTGGAGTTCCTCAGAAGACTGTACCAAATGGATCCTCTTAAGAGTCTGAAAAAGGTCCTTTTCTGAAGAACCCCTATGGGCTTATTTATAGATTTCGGAATCTGAACTGCCAATAACAAAACTGCACCGTCCTGAAATTACCGGGGTACCCTTGGCTGGGTCTGCCAACAGCCGAACTCCGCTGTTCTGAGAAGCTATACGCAGTCCACCAAGGGTAAGAGGGTAAAAATACCCGGGGTAGAAGAGTAAAATCCCCTGCTTTGATAGGAAAAGCCTTCTCTCCCCCTAGCGAGAGGAAAGGCACCTGCCGGCGAGAAGGACCCACCGCCCGTCTCGCCGGAGCCTCTCGCCCTTGGAGGTCATCTCGCTTCTAGAGGCCCTCTCGCCTCTGGGTGGGGCCATTTTGCCCCTTGGAGAGCCCATCATCTCGCCGCTTGCGAGTGGGCCCTCCTAGTCCCCTTTGCCTATCTCGCTCTGTTTGCTTCTTGAGGGCTCTTTGCGAGCCCGAGGTTGTACAATGTTGGATCCCTAGTTTGATTTGGGCTAGGTTCACTAACTAGGATAATTGACCCACCATGTATAGCCAGGGTCATGTCTGTGTCCTAGAGTTTAGGATATGTCCTTAAAGTTAACATTGCATGGACCAGCCAATAAAAGACTACAGAAGACTCCAGACTTAGAGAAAAATCAAGCTTCAGGAAAGTGAGTTCGACGTTCGTCGAACTCAGCTCGACGAAAGTCTTGCTCAGCTCGTCGAACTCAGAGACAATTCTCTGAGTTGAGCTCGATGATATTCGAGCTCAGGTCGACAATTTCCGGAAGTTCAACTTCAACATTCTAAGTCCAGAATCCTTTCTTTGTACTTCAGTCGATGAAGTTATGTTATCAGCTCGACGAACTTAGAGCACAGAATTGACAAGTTTTATCAGAAAGTAGTTAGCTGTTCTCAGGTCGACGAACTTAGTTCTCAGCTCGACGAACAAGGATCCCCATGTCGACGAACAAGATTTCTTAGCTCTACGAACTCTGGACTCAGGTCGACGAAATCTATTTTTTGCTCGACGAATTCTGTGCAGATCCAGACTTGGATTTTTCCTCCTTTTGTCCTTATTTTATTGCAGTAATTCCTGAATAATCAATGCTTAATATTCTTTGAATATAACTGTTAGAAGCAACATCGATTATGGTATTCATCGGGATTATAACTTGTCGTTTTCAATAGGACAGTTGGGGAAATCCATTAATGCAGATATTCTATCCAGGCATATTACATTCTCCAGGCCGTCAGCAATTAATGCAAAAGGAATTCAAAAATTCAAAGGAGAAATTCGACTGATCATATAAAAGAAATTTTCTCTCTTTTCAAAAAGAAGATAGTGCAGACCAGAAAGAGAATACAAGGCACATAGAGAAGATCAACAACAATCACATTCCAATCCTTCTCTGTACAGAAAACAATCTTGTTTTCACCTTGACATTGCTGAAGAAGAAGAAGAAAATTCATTCCAAATTAAGAATCTTCTTCAACCTTCATGCCAGGATTCTTGTAACGGCCCAAAATTCAAAAGAAGGATGAGCAACATCGAGAGTCAAGTTTGGGTCTTGGTAAGGGTCACACGGCCTAGGACACGGGCGTGTCCGTGGCCGTGTCATGCCTGGTTCGTCGAGAGCCCGGGAAGTCGACGATTTTAGCTCGACGATGTGTCGAGATAGGGAAAACGGCCTGGGACACAGGCGTGTTCATGTCCGTGTCGTGTCGGGTTCGTCGAGAGCCCGGGTGGTCGATAAACCGCGCTCGACGATGTGTCGAGACAGTGAATACGGCCTGAGACACGAGCGTGTCCAAGGCTGTGTCGAGCGTGTTCGATGAATGTTTTCTACGAAGTCGACGAAGAGGCAGTCGACGATCATTGAGACTTCGAACACGGCCTGAGATACGGGCGTGTCCCAGGTCGTGTCCTTCTCGGGTTGTGAGTCGGGCCGTGTAAGGGGATTGAACACGGCCTGGAGCCCAGGGGTGTTCGTGTTGGACACGGTCGTGTCAAATGTGACACGGGCGTGTCAAGTACCCGTGTCCTGCTTTGGGTGCGACGGCTTCACCGTCGATTGGGGAACACGGCCTTGGACACGGGCGTATCACATGCCATGTTTGGCCCAGGTGTTTTGACTTTCAGTTCGGATCATGGTCGTTCATTTCCTTCTTGTGGAATCTGATGGTCCAGGGTTGCACTTGCTGGGTTAAGTCCGGGAATAGGGTATAGAAACCCTCATTCTTCTTCAAACACTCTCTTTCTAAGATCTAGAGAGAAGGGAGAGCAAGGAAGAAGGTGAAGGAGAGATCCGGCTGCCGGAGAAGCTTCGGTGCTCCAAATCGCGAGCTGAGTCCAGATACGTGGAGGCAAGACCGTTGAGACGGTTTTCATCTGGCTAAGTTGCCATGGCTAGGAAGAGATGTCGGAAGGTAACGACACTTCTCCTTTTGGTTTTAGGATGCATGTTTAGCATCTTTTACTTTCTAGTGTTTGGGCACCAAACTCTCAAATGAGAGGGATTTGGGTCGCCAAGGTTCAAGAGGGACCTCCGGGTCGATTGAGTCCGTCCCCGGCATGTTTTTGCATTAGAGATCCGCTCCGTTAGTGGATTATGCATGGTGGGTGAAGCCGTAGTCGCGACCATTAGTCCGACTCGGTGATGTTGCATACGAGTTTTAAGGATTCGTAGAGATCCATTGCGGCAAGATGCCATTTGTGATGTTTGTGATGTTTTCCCCCTTTTCTCGAGTGAGTACGTATAGTCGGAACCGGACAAGTTTAGCTCCTCAATGGTGGTAGATTGTTTCCTTGGTGGACATGGTTAGCTCCGCATTGGTGGTAGATGGTTTCCATGGTGCGCGGGGATGTTGTAGTACGAATGAGGGATTAGGGTGGGAATGGTTTTTGGATTATAATGTGCTAAGGAGTGGCTTTGTCTCCGTGGCCGGCTGGCTATCCCGTGACGTGCAAGTCATGTGTGGAGAGTGTCCCGGCGAGACTAGTCCCCTTCTGTGAGTCTGACGAGAATGTCAAGCATGGGGCAAGCCTGGGCAATGAGGCCATGAGCGGGTGGGGTCCAGCAAGGCTTCTTAGAATCGATCAGTGTGTTAGACGGAATCCTGACATGAGAAGTCAGAGCTTGCAGGCAAGCCCGGGTCTAAGACCATGAGCGGGTGGGGCCTTGGCAAGAGTTCCGTGCGGCGACTTGCATGCCATTGGGGGAATTGCAGTGCCCCCTTTGTTTGCGGCTTAATGCCAATGTGGAAATGATGAGTACCCAGATGATGTGATGATGTGATAGATGCATACGCGTTAGGGTGCCTTGGGTGAAGCCCGGGTTTTGCATTCATGTTGCATAGTAGGCCCCTTTTTTTATATGCTCAACAGTAGAGAAAGTGCATGTTGTTTGAGACATCCAAACATGTTCATTAGTGCTATACTTGTTTTTGTATATTATTTACAAAGTGCTGACTTGCAGGTTGGTGGGGTACCCCGGGGTCTGTTAGGGGCGGCCGGGAGGAGATGTGTTTATTACACAGTTTGAGGTCAGCCTTTGCTGACCCACGTTACAACCAAATTTTATAGGACAAGGATCGCAAGCAGGAGCTAGCTCGCTGTCCAAAAAGGCCTAAGCCTCATGAAGTGTTACCATCCTTGTTATGGCTTTACTTTTGTGAATTTGTATGTTGATGTTATTGTCTTCCGGCTTGCATGCCGAGGTAGCTTAGGAGTGCATATGCACTTTGATGTTTATGTATTGTTGGAGATTTGGACTTTTTTTTTTCTGTTGTAAGGCCTTAGGGCCGTTTCGATACTCTTGTGGATGAGGATAAATTCTAGTCTTGGTTGATGTTTCCGCTGTGTTTTACATATGAGTTTTGAGTTTGGGTAGTTATGTCATATTATGATACTAAAGTTGTGGCGTCTGTATGTTGTGGGGCCCCGGTCGGACCCATATTATACGGTCATTACAGAGGAGGTGTTACAATTTGGTATCATAGGAGTCTGGGCACAAAGCTAAAGTTCAGTACGGCTTTCCATCCTCAAACTGACCGGCAAACCGAAAGAACGAACCATACTATGGAGGATATGCTGAGGATGTGTGTTCTTGACTTCGGCAAGAAATGGGAGGATCACCTCTTCATGGTGGAGTTCGCGTATAACAATAGTTACCAAGCAAGTATAAAGATGGCGCCATACGAAGCTTTGTATGGGAGGCGTTGTTGAACACCGATGTCGTGGACAGAGGCGGGAGACACCAAACTATTGGGAAAAGAAGTGGTAGCTGATGCTTGTGAGTTGGTATGGACCATTCAAGAGCGCATGAAGGTGGCTCAAGATCGGCAAGCAAAATATTTTAATGCTCACCACAGGAAGTTGGAGTTCGCGGTAGGCGTTTGGGTCTATTTGAAGATAGAGTCGTTCAAAGGCGTTTCACAGATTCGCCGACTCAAGAAGTTGAGTCCAAGGTTTTTGGGACCTTTCGAGGTTGTTGAACAGGTGGGAGAAGCAGTGACGATCATCTAGACTTCGAACACGGCCTGAGACACGGGCGTGTCCCAGGCCGTGTCCCTCTCGGGTTGTGAGTCGGGCCGTGTAAGGGGATTGAACACGGCCTGGAGACCAGGCGTGTTCGTGTTAAACACGGTCGTGTCAAATGTGACGCGGGCATGTCAAGTACCCGTGTCCTGCTTTGGGTGCGACGGTTTCAGCGTCGATTGGGGAACACGGCCTTGGACACGGGCGTGTCACAAGCCGTGTTCGGCCCAGGTGTTTTGACTTTCAGTTCGGATCGTGGTCGTTCATTTCCTTCTTTTGGGATCTGATGGTCCAGGGTTGCCCTTGTTGGGTTAAGTCCGGGAATAGGGTATAAAAACCCCCATTCTTCTTCAAACACTCTCTTTCTAAGATCAAGAGAGAAGGCAGAGCAAGGAAGAAGGTGAAGGAGAGATCCGGCTGCCGGAGATGCTTCGGTGCTCCAAATCGCGAGCCGAGTCCCGATCCGTGGAGGCAAGACCGTTGTGAAGGTTTTCATCCGTCTAAGTTGTCATGGCTAGGAAGAGAGGTCGGAAGGTAACGACACTTCTCCTCTTGGTTTTAGGATGCATGTATAACATCTTTTACTTTCTAGTTTTTGGGCACCAAACTCTCAAATGAGAGGGGTTTGGGTCGCCAAGGTTCAAGAGGGACCTCCAGGTCGATTGTGTCCGTCCCCGGCATGTTTTTGCATTAGCGATCCGCTCCGTTAGTGGATTAGACATGGTGGGTAAAGCCGTCGTCGTGACCGTTAGTCCGACTCGGTGATGTTGCATACGAGCTTTAAGGATTCATAGAGATCTATTGCGGCAAGATGTCGTGTGTGATGTTTGTGATGTTTTCCCCCTTTTCTCGAGTCAGTACGTGTAGTTGGAAACGGACAAGGTTAGCTCCTCAATGGCGGTAGATGGTTTCCTCGGTGGACAAGGTTAGCTCCGCATTGGCGGTAGACGGTTTCCTTGGTGCGCGGGGACATTGCAGTACGAATGAGGTATTAAGGTGGGAATGGTTTGTGGATTGTAATGTGCTAAGGAGTGGCTTTGTCTCCGTGGTCGGCTGGCTATCCCGTGACGTGCAAGTCATGTGTGGAGAGTATCCTGACGAGACTAGTCCCCTTCTGTGAGACTGACGAGAATTCCAAGCATGGGGCAAGCCCGGGCAATGAGGCCATGAGCGGGTGGGGTCCAGCAAGGCTTCTTAGAATCGGTCAGTGTGTTAGACGGAATCCTGACATGAGAATTCATAGCTTGCAGGCAAGCCCGGGTCTAAGACCATGAGCGGGTGGGGCCTTGGCAAGAGTTCCGTGTGGCGGCTTGCATACCGTTGGGGGAATTGCAGTGCCCCTTTGTTTGCGGCTTAATGCCAATAGGTAAATGATGAGTACCCAGATGATGTGATGATGTGCTAGATGCCTACGCGTTAGGGTGCCTTGGGTGAAGCCCGGGTTTTGCATTCATGCTGCATAGTAGGCCCCTTTTCTTTATATGCTCAACAGTAGAGAATGTGCATGTTGTTTGAGACATCCAAGCATGTTCATTAGTGTTATAGTTGTTTTTGTATATTGTATACGAAGTGCTGACTTGCAGGTTGGAGGGGTACCCCGGGGTCCGTTAGGGCCGGCCGGGAGGAGATGTGTTTGTTACACAGTTTGAGGTTAGCCTTTGCTAACCCACGTTATAACCAAATTTTACAGGGCAAGGATTGCAAGTAGGAGCTAGCTTTCCGGCCAGAAAGGCCTAAGCCTCATGAAGTGTTACCATCCTTGTTATGGCTTTACTTTTGTGATTTTGTATGTTAATGTTGTTGTCTTCCGTCTTGCATGCAGAGGTAGCTTAGGAGTGTATATGTACTTTGATGTTTATGTATTGTTGGAGATTTGGACTTTTTTGTTGTAAGGCCTTAAGGCCATTTCGAGATTCTTGTGGATGTGGATAACTTCTAGTCTTGGTTGATGTTTCCGCTGTGTTTTGCTTATGAGTTTTGAGTTTGGGTAGTTATATCATCTTATGATACTAAAGATGTGGCATCTGTATGTTGTGGAGCCCCGGCCGGACCCATATTATACGGTCATTACAGGGGAGGTGTTATAATTCTTTAAGGACAACAAACCTCTATCAGTCAAGAAGTTCCTGGATCTTCTCAAATAAGGGCTGAAGATAGATGACCTACACCCAGAAGCAAAGCTCCAATCTTCCTCAACAAATTCAATATCTCAGGGGGAGCTTTGACAACATCAAGATCCACTTGTCTTCTCAGTTGTTTTGAGAAAGAGAAGACACCATAAATTCATCCCCCTCACTGTACAAAGGGTTTTTTAACTCCCTTCAAAAGTTATTCTTTGGTTGCAAGTCTCCTGATCAAAAGACTTGGGTTGGTTTTTGAGCACCTGATCAAAAGCTCATTGGTGGCAGTCACCTGATCAAAACCTGCTAGTGGATTCCTACCAGGGTGGTAGAAGAGTGGATGTGCCCAGGTTGGGGAATCACTATAAAAGTTCTTGTGTTGTCTGGTTGCCCTCTTTCTTTTTGTTCTTGATGTACCTGTGTTAGTTTTGTTTTGTTGTGGCTATGTTAGATTAATCTTAGGTTGCCTTTTGTGCTTTCTGTTAATATTGGTATCTATTATTTGCTTTATCCTGAAAATATTATAAACAGCAAAAAGTTTTCAAGATACTCTATTCACCCCCCCCCCCCCCCCCGCTCTAGAGTATATCAGGTCTAACCCTCACTTTCAATTGGTATCAGAGCAGTGTTCCTTCGGCTGTACAAGCTAACCCTTGAGCCAAAAGATCGTGTGTTAGATCTAATCTTTTATTTCTTTTAGGAGTATTTTTACAGCATGACACAGAACAAGGATTATTCAAGCACCAGACCTTCAGTGTGCAACTTGAATAAATTTGCCATCTGGAAGGTAAAAATTAAACTTTATACGAATTCCATTGATGAGGGCATCTACAATTCTATTTTTATAGGTCCTCCTCGACCATCTACATATACATCTACATCAACTTCAAGAACACATGTTGTTCCACCACCTGAGTGGACTGAAGCTCAGAAGAAGGCCAAGATTGTTGATGCAAAGGCCATGAATATCCTGGCTCAGACCATGTCTGATGACATCTTATAGAAGGTGGTTGAATGCACATCAGCCAAGGCTATTTGAGACTCTCTTAACCAGATGGTAGCTGGTTCTGCTGATGAGAGGAAAGATAGAAGATCAACTCTCATCTCCCAATATGATAACTTCAAGAAGGATGAGTCAGAATATGTTGCTGACATGTACAACAGATTGAGCTCAATAATCAATGAGCTGAATACTTTAGACAATGACATCACTCTTACTGAAGTGAATGATAAGATCCTCATGTGGTTCCCAAGCTCATGGGATTCCAGGATCTGGCCAATCAAGGAGGCCAGGACCTTAAATAAGATTTCCACAAAATCGCTATTGGGAAAGCTCAAATCCTATGAGCAACTGATAAAGTCTAGAGAAGCTGCAGAATAAGGGACTCCTCCACCAGCTAGAAAGGAGCAAAATATAGCATTCAAGGCTGCTGAAGAGACAGAAGCTTCAATAGTTAATGAAGAACTAATGAGTCTCTTTGCAAAGAGATTCTACAAAATGGTAAGAAAAAACTTCAGGAGAAAATCATTCAGGCAGGATGATAAGCTCAGGTATGATAAAACTCCTACTAAAGAAGTAGTGTGTTTTGGGTGCAGGAAACCTGGACACTTTATCTCAGAGTGTCCAGAGAATCAGAAGAAAGAAAGAAGTAGAGAGAAGGACTCCAGAAGACAACAATACAACAGGCCTTCCTCCAGCAAACAGAAAAGAAAGGAGAAGGGCTTTGTTGCTGATACCTGGAGTGACACAGAAGATGAATCCACATCTTCCAGTTCTAGTGAAGGGAAGAAGAGGCAAAGGCCTGGGAAGTCTGCCTCATGGCCATCAATGCATCTAGCAGCCCATTAGATGATGAAGAAGAATCTGATAATGAAGAAGCATCAGAATTAGAAGCTGATCAGGTACTTTCATCATTTGATTATAATTCTAATAGTTTCAAAATTGAATTTAAAACCATGTGTATTGACTTGATTAACTCTGAAAAAGAAATCAAAATCTTAGGGAAAGACTGACTAATCAAGAATATTTAATCTATTAAAATACTAAATTAAAAGATGATCTAACCCTAGCAAATGAACAAATTATATCTTTAAAATCTAAACTGGCTGAGGCAAGGAAACTTGAAGAATCCCTGAATGGGAGAAGCATCAAGTTGATGGACATCACTAGCACAGTGAATGCCAGACTTAATGGCAAGCTGGGCTTAGGTGCTTCATCAAGCCTACCCCCATTCATTCAGGAAAATATATTAACCACCCCAATAAAATTTGTTTCTGAAAAGAGTAAGGAGAAAGTAGAAGATAACAATCTTAATCAAACTGAAATTACACACAAAAATAAGAAAAGAAGAAAGAGTAAGAAAAATAATAAACAGAATAATGTTCAGCAGTTTTCATCGAACTCCGATCGACGAAACATGTACAGTTCGTCGAACTCAAGTCGACGAACTCCGAACGCAAATCTATATTATAATAATTCGTTGAACTATGATCGACGAAACCAGTATGGTTCGTCGACCAGAGATCGATGATTTTGGGGCTCATAAAATGTCTTCTATCATTCTCTGAGTGCAGTTCGACGAACTCATCCCAATTCATCAAACTCAGGTCGACGAACTCACAGGATTCGTCGAACGCAGATCAATTTAACATAAATGTAAATTTCTCTAAAGCTTATAACCAACCAAGAATATTCAGTAATCAATTCAATCAGTGGATAATTCCTCCTAGAAGATATCACCCCTTAGGGTATAAAAGCCAGCCTGAATATTTTTACATTTCAAGTTTTTCTTATGAAAAGAAACAAGGACACAAGGTGACCTGGGTCAAGAACATCTAACTTATTTCCTTATAGGTGAAGAACTATCCTATCACTCAAAATAAGTAGTATCTGGATAGTGGGTGCTTAAAGCACATGACTGGATGCAAGGACAGTCTAATCAATTTCAAGGCAAAGCTGGGTCCAAGAGTGATCTTTGGAGATTCCAGCTTTGGACAAACTGAAGGTTATGGAGACTTCAACAGTGGAGTTGTCACTTTCAGAAAAGTGGCATATGTAAATGGTCTCAAACATAATCTAATATCCATAAGTCAGTTATGTGATGCAGGTTATCAGGTTTGCTTTACCAATTCCAAATGCATTATTTCTTCAAATAACCAAACTGTCTTAATAAGTTGTATACACGGGAACATATACCTAGTAAAATTTAACTCTGCTAATTCAGAACTATGCTTATCCAATCAAGTTAGTAATAACAATATTCTTTGGCATAAGAGACTAGGTCATGTTAACCTTAAGAACGTATCTAAGCTATCTAGGGACAACCATGTCAGAGGATTGCCTTCTGGCCCCTACAAGAAGGAAAGCCTATGCAAGGCCTGTCAAGAAGGCAAGCAAACTAAAAATAACTTTAAGTAAATTAATAAGAGTGACTTACCTAAGATTCTGTACCTGCTACATATGGATCTCTTTGGACCCATTGTTGAATAAAGCTTAGGAGGGAAGTCTTACACTCTAGTTATTGTAGATGACTTCTCCAGATTCTCTTAGGTGTTTTTCTTGAGAAACAAGTCAGATAACTTTAAAGTCCTTACAAACTTTCTTAAGAGCATAAAGATTGAGTATTCTACTCTAGTTGCATTGATCAGAAGTGATCATGGTACTGAGTTTGAATCTCTTCCCATGCAAAGATTCTGTGAGGAGGAAGGTATCAGACATTGTTTCTCTGCTCCTAGAACTCCTCAACAAAATGGGGTAGCAGAAAGGAAAAAATAGAACCCTCATTGAATCTATAGGAACATTGCTTGCAGATGCACACATGCCCCTATCCTTTTGGGCAGAGGCCGTGAGCACAGCAAACTATGTGCTTAATAGAAGTTTGATACACAAACTTAAGGGTAAGACCCCCTATGAATTACTCAAAGGGAAGAAACCTAAAATTGATTACTTTAGAATTTTTGGGCGTAGATGTCTCATTCATAACAATAATAAGAAATACATTAGAAAAATTGAAGCTAAAGCTACAGAGGGAATTTTTCTTGGATATTCCCAAGTGAGCAAGGCTTATAAGGTTTTCAATAAATCATCCCTAAAAATGGAAGAATCTGTACATATTTCTTTTGATGAAGCTAACATGTATTATAAGGAGAAGGACTCTTCTACCTCAGATATTTTGCAGGTACCTCACTTGTGTAAGAAATTGGGTGAGTTGAACCTTACACAAGAGGTTATATCACCTCCTCCTCCACAAGCTGATGAAGACAGTGAGGAAGAATTTTTGGAAGTGGAACTTCCTTCAACAGCAGACATTATTCCACAAGAGGAATTAACTCAAAATGCTGTTGTTGAACCAACTCCACCCACTGACCATGTCACACTAAGGGATCACCCTAGATCTCAAGTAATTGGAGACATGTCAGTAGGTGTACAGACAAGACAACAACTCAACCAAAATGTGATGCATGTCTGTTTCATTTCTCAAGTTGAGCCTCAATCCATAAATGATGCAGAGCAAGATCCCCACTGGATTATTGCAATGCAAGAGGAGCTCAATCAATTTGAGAGATGCAGAGTTTGGGACTTGGTTCCAAGGCCCAAAGGCTATCCAGTAACTGGAACCAAGTGGGTATTCAGAAACAAACTTGATGCCCATGGTGTAATTGTAAGAAATAAGGCTATGCTTGTTGCTCAAGGCTATAGGCAAGAGGAAGGCATTGACTGTGATCAAACCTTTGCTCCAGTTGCAAGGCTAGAAACAATCAGGATTTTTCTTGCATAAGCTGCCTACAAGAAGTTTAAAGTCTATCAAATGGGTCAAGAGTGCCTTTCTGAATGGAGAACTTAAAGAAGAGGTTTATGTTGAACAACCTCCAGGTTTTATTGTACAACCCCGTGTCCGGCGAGCAAGATCGCCAGGAACCAGACAGATCGGGCAGAAGATAGTGGGCGAGCTCGGCAGTGGAGAAGCCGAGCCCGAGCTCAGCATTCGTCGACCGGAGATCGGCATTCGTCGACCGGAGGTCGACGTTCATCGAACGAAGATTAGCTTTCGTCGACCCCGAGCTCGGCATTCGCCGAGCTGGCCCAGGTCAGCTGATGGCGACAAAGGAATGGGCGAGCTCACCATCCCATCTCGCAGCCTAACAAAGGAGCTCGGCAACAACATGCGAGCAGGACCTGCCGAGGTAATCAAACTCCCCAGCTCGCCAGGATGTGTGAGGTACTTTTCACTGTTTTGGCCCCTCTGGCCTGCCTATAGCCTTTCAAAACAGCGGAGTTTGGCTGTTGGCAGACCCAGCCAAGGGGTTTCTGGTAATTTCAGGTCAGTTCATTTGGTTATTGGCAGTTCAGATTCTAAAGACTATAAATAGGACCCAAGGGGTACCCTAGAAAGCATGCTTCCTGTGCTTTCCTGCTCCAGTGTAACGCCCCCGATTTTTCCAGTGATTTATTTAATTTCTTATTTGACGTATTATGACGTCAGAGCGTTATGTTAGCGCGTGTTGGTCATGTGACGTTGTTAGAGCGTGCTCTTAGCTCTTTAGGTTTCCTGCGTGGCTTGGTGTTGCCTGGTAGCAAGATTCCCTAGCGAGCCGGAGTCTGTTTGGTGACTCGGTGGAGCCTCTTGGGGAATGCTTGTGTTTTGGCTTCGGGAGAATTTTGCCCGAGTTTTGTTCGTCGGATTATGTTACCGACCTTGCTGTTAGCGCGTTTTGCGTTCGTTAGATTTGACCGGCCAAATTTTGGGATTTGCGTCGGTAGTGGAAAATTTTATATTAGGAAATTAGATCGGCTAATTTTAGACTTGCTCGTCAAGTTTCGTCGCGTTCTGAGCGTTTTTGGAGTCTCGGCGCGCGATTGAAGTTTGTATGTTTTCGCGTACGCCGTTAACTTTAGAAATTATTATCTCGAAAACGGTGCGTCGGAATTCGATTTTGACTTCGCCGTTGGATTCGTAGCGTCGTCATTCGCCTACGGTGCGAATTTCGTTCGATTCGGCGCGCGTTTGTCCCTCCGTAACGATATAAGGTTATCATATTATAATAATTTTATATATTATTATATATATATATATATATTTGTATAAAGAATTTATATATATAAAAAAATATAATAATGTTAGTAGAGAATCGGTGAGAATGATTCTCACCGATTCTCACCGAATCGGTGAGAATCATTCTCACCGATCGGCCTTTCCCCCCCTTTTAATATGTTCTATTATAATAATTATATTATTATTATTATTAATTATATATATATATATATATATATATATATATATATATATATATTATATATATATATATAAGTTATAGAAGAAAGTCCTTCTTCTTCCTCCGACCAGCAGCTTCCCCTGTGCGATTTTTTTTGACGAGTGCGGATCCGTTCGCGAATCTTCCTGCGGCCGCCACCGCCGATCCGGTGGACGGAATTTCGAACCGATCGCGGCGTTGGAAAGCTCTCGGCGAGAGCTTCGAGATCGCGGTAAGTTTTTCCCGTTTCGGTGATCGTTTCGCCATAGTTTTTTTCGGCCCTAACCCCGGTTGTCCGTTTTTTTTCGTAGATCTCGTCTCCGCGTGTTCCTTTTTGGACGGATCTACGTGGTGGAGTATTTTGGGTGATGTTTTCAAGATCGATTTGAGGCAAGTGGGTTTCTCCCCTCTTGCGCGCCTCCATGAGTTGTATTTTTGCTTTATTTTCTTTTCTCCTTGTCGTAGAATAGGTGAGATAGGAATATTCCTAGTTTAGGTCTTGTAGTCGGCCTAAAATAGGAAGTTATCGGCATTTATTTTTTTTAGTTGAATTCGGCGGGTAAGGGGAAATAATTCGGCGGGTAGGGGGAAATAATTCGGCGGGTAGGGAGAAATAATTCGGCGGGTTTTGGTTGTAGAACTTGGTAGTTTTTAAGTGGTGTTGTCGGCTAGTTTTGGTGCCGAATCGTGGATCCTTAGCATGTGGTAGCTGGGTTTCTGAAGGAGTATGGTACCGGGGGAGTTCGAGCCGTGGCCACCACTATTCCCTCCTTTGGACATTTTGGGTTCCTGTAAGAGGTTGGAACTCTATGTGTGTGGACCCTGTGGCGGCCCCTTTAGTACTCTTGAGACACCTGGACCTGGTTGTTCGGTTGTGACTGTTCTTAGTCTCCGACACAGGTTTGGGATTTGTGTCAGTGCTAACGATTTGCAAGTTTAGGACTGTTAGTTCCTTTCTTACTGTTCATTTGTTGCATATTGGTGCTCTTTTTGTCTCTGCAGCCTTGGGCGGAGTTTGGTACGTTATAGTACTTGTTGCATTTCTCTCACTTTACTTATTGTTTTACTTACATTTTGTCCCTTTTTGGATCCTTTAGCTGAGATTTTCAGCATCTCTCTTGCAGGGTTGGTAACCCTTTTTTTTCTGCTCTTTTCACTCGATTATTATCTGATGTTTCTTTGCCTCTTGTTTTATTATTTCTTGTTGAGATGTTCTTCTTTTGAATGCCTCAGGTTCAGGTCTGTAGCCGGCTGTGCGGCTAGTTTTAGGAGTTTCCCTGTGGACTGCGTTGTGGCAGTGTTTTCCTCACTTGTTGAGGTAGTTTTTTTTGCCTTGTAGTAGTACAGACATACATGCTCGCCAGCGGGTTCGTGTCACGTTGTTGACACCCTTTGGTGATTTTCCTTTATGAAATTAAGACTTTGCTTAGCTGCTAGTTTACCTGTTTTGTGGTAGTTTCACTTGCTCTCTGGGAATGTTTTATGCTAGATTGCTAGTTACCTTGAAACCTATAAAAAGATTACTATATGTATTGCATGATCAGCATGTTTTATAAAAGCTCAATCATTATTTTCCAAATGCGTAAAAAAGGATGTTTTCTTTATAAATATTATAAATTGAAATCTAGGGTCTTGCATAGTGTAAGTTGTCCTCTTAGGACACTTATGCGCTCTTTTAGGATGTTAGGCATAAATGAAGTATTTTTTCGCTACGTATAAAATTAGTTTTCAAACCGTGGACTATTTGACCCACTGAGCCGAGGGATACGGCCAATTAATTAAAAAAATCAGTTTTCTATTCATTTTAACTTATGATTTGAAGGATTAGAGTGTCGCCTGAGCGTCAGCAGTTATCCCCTGCTTGACGTGGCATCACAGCTCGTAGTTATCTCGTGCTCTGATTTATTTTTATAATTGAGAAAAATGCGGGTTGTGACAGTTGGTATCAGAGGGAGGTTGCTTGACAAATTGTCGGGCAACCTGTCCCTGTAAGTGTTAGGTGTTTAGAGTCATATCATACACACACCGATATGTCATCAACACGTCTTGGCTGAAGCACGAACACTACACTCATAGCATGACATGAAGTATACAAGGCATATTATGTAGTATGAGATGCATACTATGTGTTTGTATATGGATCCACCATAGGAGGCAACATGTGAGGGTTATGTAGTATGGGATGCATAACCTCACCACATGAATGCGGCTAGCACGTTTTCTTTTTCATTGCATGGAAATGTTATGTAGTATGGGATGCATAACATTTTCATGTGTACGCCGCTCATAACATGTATTAGAGCCTTTTTAGAATGCATAGCACAATCATGCATAGCATAACATTGCATAAGCACAACGTGCCAAGCTAAAGATTTGCAGGATGACATGTGTACACACATAATTTTGAGTCAAAAAGAATATAAATTCATGCATTCCCGATCTAGGCACAAGAGTTAGTGTGATGATAGTGAATCATCGTAGGATAAGCATATCATCATTATTGAAAATCCCAGAGCAAGTTAGCAGCATGAGCAAGTACTTAAGTATGTATTGTTTGTACTATGTTGTTTGGTTTTAGTGGGTGGGCTAGGTGTCTAATTAGTGTTTTGTTGTTCCATTAGAATGTCGAGGCGTCCTTCGACAAGGTTGACTCCGCAATCGGAGGGAGAATCTTCAGGTGCGCAGAGCAGCGCAATGATAGAAGGTCTGCGACAAAGCAATGAAGCCTTGTCTAAGCAAGTAGTGGATTTGCAGTCTCAGGTCCAGTCCTTGTTAGCAGTTGTGGCAGGGCAGATTCCGAGAGTTCAGGACCCTATTGTGGGTCAAGCTGTCCCTGTTCCCCCCGCTCCTCTGGTGCCTCCGGTCGTGGTGCCACCAGAGATGACCTTTATTTCTCAGTTTCAGCGACTTAGGCCTCCGACGTATGATGGCAAGGCAGATTACATGGTCTTAGACGATTGGATGATATCAATCGAGGAGATGTTCTCATACTCCGGGATCACTGATGATCAGAAAGTGATGTTAGCCGCATATCAGCTCAAAGGGTTGGCAAAGAGCTGGTGGCTGAGGGAGAAAGAAGGTCTGAAGGACGGGTGTTCCTGGGAGTCCTTTAAGGAGCTACTTCTGGGCAAGTTTCTGCCATCGGTCGAGAGGGACCGTCTGATGAATGATTTCCTGCACTTAAAGCAGAGGCAGCTCACGGTTAGTGAGTACGAAATCGAGTTTAGTAAGCTAAGCCGATTTGCCCCAGACTTGGTGAGGTCCGATGAAAATAGAAGCAAGCGATTTCTGGCTGGGCTAAGAATTGACGTCCAGCAATTAGCAAGTGCCTATACTACATCAAGTTATGCTGGTATGGTGGAAGCTTCCTTAAAGGTAGAGGCAATTGATAACGCCAAGAATCGAGGTCAACAACTGAGAAAGGATAAAAGAAAGTCTGATGAGGGTAAGAGTACTCAGGTCCCTGACGCTGCTCCGAGGAAGAGAAACAAAGAGGTATGCAGTTTCTGTGGCCGACCGGGCCATCCATTGGAAAGGTGCTATCAAAGATTAGGAGCTCAGAAGAAAGAGCAGATTCATGCGATCCAAGGTATCCCAAAGAAAGACTTGTTTTGTTCTGTATGCAAGAAGCCGGGGCACGATGCTGCCCATTGCTGGAAGAAGGCGAGGAGTTGTTTCTTGTGCGGTCAAGAGGGTCATCTCAAGTATCAGTGCCCGCAAGCTCAGCTTACTCTGCAGCCAGTTCCTCTTCAGGCCTTGCCGCCGCCGCAGCGTGTGGACAAGGGAAAAGGAAAGTTGAACGTGGTCTCTATGGAGGAAGCTCAGGCGTCCACGCAAGTGATATCAGGTTAGATTCTCCCCTAGTTTTAATGTTTAGCTCATAGTTATAGTTTTGAGCGTTCGCTTCCTTAGTCGCGTGTGCAATTTTATAGGACGATTTAAGGTAAAGAATCGCTGGGCGCGTGTTCTGTTCGATTCCGGCGCTACCCACTCATTTGTGGCTAGGGCCTTCGTAGAGCGTTACCGTTTGGAACTCGATCGTGTTGGTGATGCGTTCTGTGTTAAGTTTCCTTCGGGTGAATCTGTAGTTTCGGATCAGGGTATTCGGAGCTGTCCGATTTTACTAGGTGATTTTCTCGCGATTGCTGATTTGAAGCTGTTGGATCTGGAAGACTTCGATGTGATCCTAGGCATGGACTGGTTGTCCAGATATGATGCTGTGATCCAATGCAAGGGTAAACGCTTGGACTTCAGGATGGACAACGGTCGGCCCGGGAGTGTTTACGGTTATCCGCGCCAGGATTCTCCGACTATATCGGCGGTATGTGCTCGGAAGCTTGTAGATTCCGGATGTTTTGCTTGTTTGGTTTCGGTTTTAGAAACCAAGGTTAGTTTGCCGTGTTTGGAGGAGATCCCGGTGGTTCGTGATTTTTCTGATGTCTTTCCAGCTAACCTTCCTGGTCTCCCGCCTGATCGAGACGTGGAGTTTGTTATAGATTTGGAGCCGGGTACGCGTCCTATTGCCAAGGCGCCTTACCGGATGGCCCCACGCGAACTGGAGGAGTTGCGTATCCAGTTAGACGAGTTGCTTGAGAACGGATTTATAAGGCCGAGTTCTTCGCCTTGGGGTGCTCCCGTTTTGTTCGTCAAGAAAAAGGATGGATCGATGAGGTTGTGCATCGATTATAGAGAGCTAAATAAGGTAACGATCAAGAATAGGTATCCGTTGCCGAGGATAGATGATTTGTTTGATCAACTGCGAGGCAGCGTCGTGTTCTCTAAGATTGACCTTCGTTCGGGCTACCACCAGTTAAGGATCCGTGAATCAGATATCCCGCGGACTGCCTTCCGTTCCAGACATGGACATTTTGAATTTTTGGTGATGTCGTTTGGTTTGACCAACGCACCTTCTGCTTTTATGGACATGATGAACAGGGTTTTCAAGGACTTTTTGGACAAGTTTGTAGCCGTATTTATAGACGATGTGTTGGTGTATTCACGCAATGTTGAGGAGCATGACCAACATTTGCGTCTAGTTTTATCTGCCTTGAGGGACCATAGGTTGTTCGCCAAGCTAAGTAAATACGAGTTCTGGTTGCCTCAGGTTTCTTTCCTGGGTCATGTGGTTAACAAGGACGGAATCTCTGTCGACCCAGAAAAGATAGCCGCAGTTATGGAATGGACGAGACCTGCCACGCCCAAAGAAATAAGAAGATTCCTAGGGTTGGCTGGCTACTATAGAAGATTTGTAGAGGGTTTCTCTACATTATCTGCGCCATTGACCAAATTGACGCCGAAGAATGCAGCATTTGTGTGGAGCGATAAGTGCGAAGAAGCGTTCCAAGAGCTAAAGAATAGACTGTGCACTGCTCCGATATTGACATTGCCTACGGAAGGATTAGACTATGCCATTTACGTGGACGCATCCCATGTGGGTCTTGGTTGTGTGCTGATGCAAGAAGGAAAGGTGATTGCGTATGGGTCAAGACAGCTTAAGATTCATGAAAGGAACTACCCTACGCATGACCTGGAATTCGCGGCAGTTATTTATTCATTGAAATTATGGAGACACTTGTTGTATGGCGCGCAGTGCAAGATTTATACAGATCATAAGAGTTTGAAGTACGTCTTCACTCAAAAGGAGTTGAACTTGCGCCAGCGCAGATGGTTAGAGTATGTGGCTGATTATGAAGTGGAGATCCTATACCATCCGGGTAAGGCTAACGTGGTAGCCGACGCCTTAAGCAGGAAGACAGGGAAAATTTTCAATCTCTCCACTGAGTTGTTAGTAGAAGAGTTCCTTTTAATGGATATTTCAGTTGGTAGATGTGACTCGCCAAACAGTTTAGAAGTGTCTGAGCCTTCATGGATTTCTCTTACGAGGCTTCATCAAAAGGACGATCCTGATCTACTGCACCTTCATAATAGAACTGAGAAGGGGGAGCTGCCTGACTTTTCGATCGATGACGCGGGTACTCTAAAGTACCGCGGTAGATTTTGCGTCCCCAATTTTCGAGATATTCGAGTTAAGTTGTGCAGTGAGGCACACGGTTCAAGTGTGGCCTACCATCCAGGGTCTACAAAAATGTATAAGGACTTGAAACAAATTGCCTGGTGGATTGGGATGAAGGGTGACATTGCAAGATTTGTGTCAGAATGTTTTATGTGCAAAAGAGTTAAGGCTGATCATGGAAGGCCTGGTGGAAAATTAGTGCCTTTAGAGATTCCAACTTGGAAGTGGGAGAGTATCTCAATGGATTTCATTACTGGTTTGCCGAGATCTCCCCGAGGGCATGACTCTGTTTGGGTGATTGTTGATAGATTAACAAAGTGTGCGCACTTCGTACCCTTTCAGATTGGTTACTCGATGAAAAAGATAGCAGAACTATATTTGAATGAAGTTATCAGGTTACATGGAGTACCCGTAAGTATAGTATCAGATCGAGACTCCAGGTTTACGTCTCATTTCTGGAAGAGCCTTCAAGAAGGATTGGGAACTGACTTGAGATATTCTACCGCATATCATCCACAGACCAATGGTCAAACGGAGCGTGTTAATCAGATTGTGGAAGATATGATCCGTTGTTATATAATAGACCACGGAGGAGCGTGGGATGAACGCTTGAGATTGATGGAGTTTGCATACAATAACAGTTATCAACAGAGTCTACAAATGGCTCCTTTCGAAGCGCTATATGGAAGACGATGTAGAACTCCTCTATTTTGGGCTGAGGTTGGTGAGAGGCCGATGTTAGGTCCAGATGCCTTAGAAGAAATGGAAGTCTCTGTAAAGCTTATTCGAGAGAAGCTTCGGATAGCTCAAGAGCGATTCGAGAAGAACGCCAATCGACGTAGGTCTGTTTTGGAATTTTCTGTGGGGGACATGGTTTTCCTTAAGGTTTCCCCGATGGTTGGAGTGAAGAGGTTCGATAAGAACCATAAGTTAGACCCAAGGTATGTGGGACCATTTGAAATTGTGGAGCGGATTGGTGTGTCAGCCTACAAGTTGAAATTGCCCGAAAATTTTCCTGGCGTGCACAATGTTTTTCACGTGAGCCAACTGCGGAAGTGCGTGCTAAGTGACAGACAAGTTCTGGATGCAGTGCCCCAGTTAGAGCCTAACCTTTCCTACGTGGAAGTTCCTATTCGTGTTTTGGATGTGCAAGATCGAGTGTTGCGGAGAAAGACAATACCGATGGTAAAGATTCTGTGGAGAAACCAAGACGTGGAGAGCGCGACTTGGGAGTTGGAGTCAGCTATGAGGGAGGCGCATCCTCATCTGTTCTCCTAGCTGTGCTCGGTAAGCATTCGATAACCCTTGGTTATTTTCTTTTCCTTCTTTGGTAGCAGTGTTTTATGCGTAAAGTTTCGGGACGAAACTTTCTTTTAGGGGGAGTGACTGTAACGCCCCCGATTTTTCCAGTGATTTATTTAATTTCTTATTTGACGTATTATGACGTCAGAGCGTTATGTTAGCGCGTGTTGGTCATGTGACGTTGTTAGAGCGTGCTCTTAGCTCTTTAGGTTCCCTGCGTGGCTTGGTGTTGCCTGGTAGCAAGATTCCCTAGCGAGCCGGAGTCTGTTTGGTGACTCGGTGGAGCCTCTTGGGGAATGCTTGTGTTTTGGCTTCGTGAGAATTTTGCCCGAGTTTTGTTCGTCGGATTATGTTACCGACCTTGCTGTTAGCGCGTTTTGCGTTCGTTAGGTTTGACCGGCCAAATTTTGGGATTTGCGTCGGCAGTGGAAAATTTTATATTAGGAAATTAGATCGGCTAATTTTAGACTTGCTCGTCAAGTTTCGTCGCGTTCCGAGCGTTTTTGGAGTCTCGGCGCGCGATTGAAGTTTGTATGTTTTCGCGTACGCCGTTAACTTTAGAAATTATTATCTCGAAAACGGTGCGTCGGAATTGGATTTTGACTTCGCCGTTGGATTCGTAGCGTCGTCATTCGCCTACGGTGCGAATTTCGTTCGATTCGGCGGACGTTTGGCCCTCCGTAACGATATAAGGTTATCATGTTATAATAATTATATATATTATTATATATATATATATATTTATATAAAGAATTTATATATATAAAAAAATATAATAATGTTAGTAGAGAATCGGTGAGAATGATTCTCACCGATTCTCACCGAATCGGTGAGAATCATTCTCACCGATCGGCCTTTCCCCCCTTTTAATATGTTCTATTATAATAATTATATTATTATTATTATTATTAATTATATATATATATATATATATATATATATATAAGTTATAGAAGAAAAGTCCTTCTTCTTCCTCCGACCAGCAGCTTCCCCTGTGCGATTTTTTTTGACGAGTGCGGATCCGTTCGCGAATCTTCCGGCGGCCGCCACCGCCGATCCGGTGGACGGAATTTCGATCCGATCGCGGCGTTGGAAAGCTCTCGGCGAGAGCTTCGAGATCGCGAAAAGTTTTTCCCGTTTCGGTGATCGTTTCGCCATAGTTTTTTTCGGCCCTAACCCCGGTTGTCCGTTTTTTTTCGTAGATCTCGTCTCCGCGTGTTCCTTTTTGGACGGATCTACGTGGTGGAGTATTTTGGGTGACGTTTTCAAGATCGATTTGAGGCAAGTGGGTTTCTCCCCTCTTGCGCGCCTCCATGAGTTGTATTTTTGCTTTATTTTCTTTTCTCCTTGTCGTAGAATAGGTGAGATAGGAATATTCCTAGTTTAGGGCTTGTAGTCGGCCTAAAATAGGAAGTTATCGGCATTTATTTATTTTTAGTTGAATTCGGCGGGTAGGGGGAAATAATTCGGCGGGTAGGGGGAAATAATTCGGCGGGTAGGGGGAAATAATTCGGCGGGTTTTGGTTGTAGAACTTGGTAGTTTTTAAGTGGTGTTGTCGGCTATTTTTGGTGCCGAATCGTGGATCCTTAGCATGCGGTAGCTGGGTTTCTGAAGGAGTATGGTACCGGGGGAGTTCGAGCCGTGGCCACCACTATTCCCTCCTTTGGACATTTTGGGTTCCTGTAAGAGGTTGGAACTCTATGTGTGTAGACCCTGTGGCGGCCCCTTTAGTACTCTTGAGACACCTGGACCTGGTTGTTCGGTTGTGACTGTTCTTAGTCTCCGACACAGGTTTGGGATTTGTGCCAGTGCTAACGATTTGCAAGTTTAGGACTGTTAGTTCCTTTCTTACTGTTCATTTGTTGCATATTGGTGCCCTTTTGTCTCTGCAGGCTTGGACGGAGTTTGGTACGTTATAGTACTTGTTGCATTTCTCTCACTTTACTTATTGTTTTACTTACATTTTGTCCCTTTTTGGATCCTTTAGCTGAGATTTTCAGCATCTCTCTTGCAGGGTTGGTAACCTTTTTTCTTTCTGCTCTTTTCACTCGATTATTATCTGATGTTTCTTTGCCTCTTGTTTTATTATTTCTTGCTGAGGTGTTCTTCTTTTGAATGCCTCAGGTTCAGGTCTGTATCCGGCTGTGCGGCTACTTTCAGGAGTTTCCCTGTGGACTGCGTTGTGGCAGTGTTTTCCTCACTTGTTGAGGTAGTTTTTTTTGCCTTGTAGTAGTACAGACATACATGCTCGCCAGCGGGTTCGTGTCAGGTTGTTGACGTCCGTTGGTGATTTTCCTTTGTAAAATTAAGACTTTGCTTAGCTGCTAGTTTACCTGTTTTTGTGGTAGTTTCACTTGTTCTCTGGGAATGTTTTATGATAGGTTGCTAGTTACCTTGAAACCTATAGAAAGATTACTATATGTATTGCATGATCAGTATGTTTTATAAAAGCTCAATCATTATTTTCCAAATGCGTAAAAAAGGATGTTTTCTTTATAAATATTATAAATTGAAATATAGGGTCATGCATAGTGTAAGTTGTCCTCTTAGGACATCTATGCGCTCTTTTAGGATGTTAGGCATAAATGAAGTATTTTTCCGCTACGTATAAAAATAGTTTTCAAACCGTGGACTATTTGATCCACTGAGCCGAGGGATACGGCCAATTAATTAAAAAAATCAGTTTTCTATTCATTTTAACTTATGGTTTGAAGGATTAGAGTGTCGCCTGAGCGTCAGCAGTTATCCCCTGCTTGACGTGGCATCACAGCTCGTAGTTATCTCGTGCTCTGATTTATTTTTATAATTGAGAAAAATGCGGATTGTGACATCCAGTTTTCAAGTGCCTTCTGAGGGTGCCTTAGCTCGGCCTCTGGCTAAGGAGGGGAAGCGCTCTGAGATCTTCTGGGTGTGTTGTAGGACCTCCACGCCAAGCCCCTTGGGTCGGTATTTCCTTGTTTTCTTTATTGTTTTGCTTGTAAAAGTGAAGTAAGCGCGAGACCACCCCTTCCCCAAGGGTGAAGTTCACAGGAGACCAATTTTTGGTTTCAACATTTTGGTGTGGTGAGCGTGGAGCATGGTCAGTGCAGAAAAACTTCAGCTAGTTCGATGACAGGAGGACAAAGATCTGATAGGCCGAACTCGCCCCCCCCCCCCCCCCCCGCCTCTCGCCACAGTGGGGATGTCTGAAGATTTCAGGAATGAGGTGCTGAACCTCGTCAAGTTCGCACTCGGCACGCGGGCCAAGTGCTCGACTCTAGCAGTCCAGATCGCGGCCGCCCCCTCTTTGGGTGAGGACGCCCCCGGCAGGCGAGCTGGGAAGGAAGTGGCCGAGGAAGGCCGGGGGTGCGAGCTCCCCGGGAGCGAGCTCTTCCCCGGCTCGGCAGGTCGATGCCGGTTCGGCGAGCTAGGCTTGCGAGATTCGCCAGCTCGCCCAGCAGGGGGAGGTAGCCCCTTCAGCGAGTTGGTCTATTCAGCTCCAGTTCCAGATAGGTTCAGGGAACCCGAGATGTCCTACTACACCGGGAAGGGAGACCCGGTCCAGCATGTTCAATGGTTCGAGTATGTAGTCTCCATCCGACAGATGTCGGATGGGTTCAAGTGCCGACTCTTCGCTATCACCCTCAGGGAGAAGGCAAGGGAGTGGTTCCATCAGCTACCTGCAGCTCCATCTACTGCTTTGAGGACCTGCATCGGGGGTTCATGCTGAGGTTCACTACCTCGAAGAAGAGGAAGAAGGAGTTAGAATCCCTGTTCCACATCAAGCAGGGGGTGAATGAGACCCTGGGGAGGTATGTGGACCGGTTCCAGGAGGAGGTTACTCAGGTCCAGGAGATGCCGGGCTATAGTTTGATGATGGCCTTTACCTTGGGCCTGCAACAGGGATTCTTCAGGATGGAGTTGAAGAGAGTTCCCCCCTCTCCTACGAGGAGCTGATGGATAGGGCAACAAGAGAAGTTGACGGGGAAGCGTCAAACCCAGACTTTGCGCGGAAGCTGGCCAGGTGGGCCATAGAGGAGGAGAAGGGTCGAGAGGGGGTAGGGGACAGGAGGAGAGGAGAGGAGAGCCCCGGCAGAGGGAGCAGAGGCAGCTCCTGTGGCAGCAGCAACCGAGGTGGCCGCGTCAGGAGCCCGACCGTCGACTGGGCTGGAGGCCTGAGTGGCAAGGGCAGGGGCCACAAAGGGGATACCACGGAAGGGATCGCTATCAAGGGGGGCAAGATCAGTTCCACCCCCCGGGCTGGAGGCAGGCCCAGAGGCCCCGGCTCCCCGATCAAGAGGAGGTTATGGCCATATCCTTGGGGGCGAAGAGGAGAATAGTAAGGAGGAGGAGGAGAGAAGTTAGGGTGGAGTTGCCCTATTGCGACTTCCATCAGGAGAAGGGGCACGCCACAGCCACGTGGCCAGAATTCCTTGAGATGAGAGGAAATAGGGAGCAGCAGCAGCAGCAGGGGTAGCAAGAAGTGAGGATTGAGGAGGTCCTGCCTCAGGTGGAGGAGGACCGTTGCGAAGACCGGGTGGATGTTGGAACCCGAGGAGGGATCAGAGTGATCCACGGGGGGGGGGGGGGGGGGTCGAGGCTTCCCGCAAGGCGAGCCTGCACACCATGTTATGTCGGAGCGTTACCTCCACATCCCAGACCCCACCCCCAGAGGAGAGGATCACCTTCTCCAGAAGCGACATGCCAGATCACGAGGATCCATTCTATGATGCGCTGGTCATCAAGGCATCCATCGAGAATTTTACCGTCTCTCGGATCCTCGTTGACAACGGGAGCTCCGTCAACGTCATCTTCAAGAAGGCGTTTGACGCAATGAAGGTAGAGGAGAAGAGGGTGCTGGCCTCGGACGGACCCTTGTTCTGGTTTTCAGGGGAGAGGAAGGAAGTGGAGGGAGGAGTAGGCCTCCATGTTACCATGGGGGCAGTCCAGGAACTGCAGGTTCATCATTGTGGATGCCCCCAGTAGCTACAGCGCCATCTTCGGAAGGCCCCTTATCAGCGCCTTCCGCTGCGTCCCCTCATAATTCCACCAATGCTTAAAGTTCAATGCTGAGGGGATTCAGGTCAGGGTCAGGGGGGACCCCAAGGTGGTGCGGGAATGCTATGTCACCGTCGTGAACTCCATCTCTTGGCAGGAGGGAGCCGAGGAGATGAGGAGAAGAATGGGCGAGGCTGAGCAGGAGGCTGGCAGGGAGGAGCTGGAGGTGGAGAGCTGCGCTGAGGAGGCGGTGGGAAGAGATCAGTAGGAGATGGTCGAAGTGATGGCCGTGGAAGGAGAGGTGGAGGTGGAGATCCCGGTCTCGGAAGAGAGGGATGCTGAAGGATGGGGAGAGCAGTACAGGTTGGAGGCTGCGGAGGAAGTGGTGGAGTTAGAGGTGCTCAACCGTGGAGGCAGGGTGGAGAAGGTCCGCGTCAGCAGAGGGCTGACCCCAGAAGACCAGGGCAGGATGCTGGAGTGCATCCAGAAGAATGTAGACATCTTCGCTTGGAACGCCGAGGAGATGTCGGGGGTTGACGCGGATGTGGCCTGCCACCGCCTCAACCTGGACCCGGGAACATGCCCCGTTCAACAGAAGAAGAGGTCCACTGCAGACAAGCTGGCAGAGCCCATCAGAGAGGAGGTGGCAAAGCTCCTCAAGGCCGGCTTCGTGTCCGAGATCCAATACCCTGGCTGGGTCTCCAATGTGGTCATGGTCAAAAAGGGAGACGGCCGGTGGAGGATGTGTATCGATTTTTCTTTACTTAATAAAGCTTGTCCTAAGGACTGTTATCCTTTGCCTCGGATCGACACGCTGGTTGACTCAGCCGTTAGTTTTTCTGTAATGAGTTTTCTAGATGCTTTTTCAGGTTATCATCAAATCAGGATGCACCCCCCGGACATCAAGTATGTCTCGTTCATCATGGGGGATGGATGCTACTATTACAAGATGATGCCCTTCGGGCTGAAGAATGCAGGGGCGACCTACCAGAAGATGATGGATAGGGTCTTCATGGATCAAAAAGGGGAGGAATTTGGAGGTGTACGTGGATGACGTCATGATCAAAAGTCGGGATGTGGACTCCCACCTCCAGGACCTAGAGGAGACCTTTGCCACCCTGCGCAAGTACAAGATGCGGTTGAATCCCCTAAAATGTGTCTTCGGTGCTAGCAGGGGAAAGTTCTTGGGGCACCTCCTCACCCCTGCGGGGGTCGAGCCGAATCCTGATAAGGTTAAGGCTATATTAGAGCTGGGGTCGCCGCAAAATGCTAAGGAGGTCCAACGGCTGACGGGGAAGCTGCTAGGGTTGAGTAGGTTCCTCTCCCGGGCGGGGGAGAAGTGCTCCCCCTTCTTCAAAACATTGAGGGGTGGTCGAAAGTTTGAATGGACCAAGGAGTGCGAGGAGGCGTTCCGGGCCCTCAAGATGCAGTTGACTCAGGCTCCGCTGCTCCAAGGGCCGAAGGAGGGGGATGACCTGTTTTTATATCTCGGGGTCGGGGCGGAGGCCTTGAGCTCCGTCCTAGTTCATGAAGAGGGGAAGAAGCAGCTCCCCATCTATTACGTGAGCCGGGTCCTGAGGAAGGCCGAGCTCCGGTTCCCGATTTTGGAGAAGCTGGCTTTCGCCCTGATCATCTCAGCCCGGAGGCTGCGACCTTACTTCCAAGCACACTCGATCCGAGTGGTGACTGACCATCCCCTCCGCAACATCTTTGAGGGGGTAGAGCATTCAGGCATGCTGGCCAAGTGGTCGGTGGAGTTGAGTGAGTTCAACGTCTCATTCGTTCCGCACCTCTCGATCAAAGCTCAAGCGATGGCCGACTTCTTGGCTGATTATGTGATTGAAGTGGCAGAGGAAGAGCTCACCCGTCCGACTCCTTGGAAGGTGAAGGTAGACGGCGCCTCGGGTAGGCATTCCCTAGGAGTGGGGGTGATCCTGGAGAGCCCTCAGGGGACTAGAATTGAGCAAACGGTGGTGGTGCACTTTCCCATCTCCAACAATCAAGCCGAGTACGAAGCCGTGATAGCAGGGCTGTGCCTGGCCAGGGAGCTGGGGGTGTTGGACGTGGAGGTCCTCACCGACTCCATGGTGGTAGCTTCCCATATCAACGGGGAGTTTGAGGCAAGGGAGCCTACCCTGCGGTTATACTTAGCCAAAGTGAAGGTGGTCATAGGCACTTTCCAAACCTTCTCCACCCGACACGTGCCCAGGGAAGAAAACGAACAGGTCGACCAACTAGCAAAGCATGGTCCCCAGGTGGGGGGTACCATCACCGACCTATTCTGCCCCTCCATCGAAGAGGGGGAGCTCATGGAGATTGATCAAAAACTTCATGTATGGACCTAGTTGTAACTTTCCTTTCCACAGGAGAGTATCCGGAGGGGGTAGATAAGAAGAAGCTAAGGCACAAGTCGGCGTACTACCTCCTCCAGGATGGGCAGCTGTATAGGAAGACACTCTCAGGGATGTTGGCTCGTTGCGTGGCCGAGGAGGAGGTACAAAGAATCCTGGAGGAAGTCCACTCCGGAGAGTGTGGGAGTCACTCCGGGAGTTGGACCCTGGAAGGAAGGATTGTCAGGCAGGGTTACTTCTGGCCCACCCTGGGCCATGACGCAACGGAGTTTGCAAGAAGATGCCATAAGTGCCAGCTGTTTGCCCCCCTCCAGCTACAGCCGGCCCAGTGACTCAAAAGTATCGCGGCCCCCTGGCCCTTCCCCATTTGGGGAATGTATTTGGTTGGGCCATTCCCCCAGGCCAGTGGGCATAGGAGGTTCCTCCTAGTAATGATCGATTACTTCTCCAAGTGGTTGGAAGTGAAGGCGCTGGCCAAGGTGACCTCCCAGGTAATCAGGAACTTTTTTTGGGGGGAGATCATCTGCCGCCATGGGCTGCCCCAAGCCATTGTCACAGACAACGGGCCCCAGTTCACCAGCGCTGAGTTCACTAGTTTCTGCGAGCATCTTGGAATTGACCTCAGGTTCGCCTCGGTCCATCACCCAGGAGCAACGGGCAGGTGGAGGCCACAAACAAGATCTTCGTCAACCTCCTCAAGAAGAAAGTGGAGAATTTGAAGGGGAGTTGGGTGGATCAGCTTCCCGCGGTCCTCTGGGCCTTGAGGACCACCCATAACACGGCTACTGGAGAGACCCCCTTCAAGTTCTCTCATGGGTGCGACGCAGTGCTCCCCGTGGAGTTTGAATTCCAAACACCTCAAGTTGTTGCGGCCAAGGAAGGTGGGGAGGAATGGCAGGCCGAGAACGAGGAAGAGCTGAGGCTCTCCCTTGAGATGGTGGAAGAGCTGAGGGACCTTTCCGCCATCCGATAGGAAGAGGTGAAAAGGATAATGGCCAAGTACTTTGACAAGCATGTCAGAGTCAAACAGTTCGTGGAAGGGGACTTGGTGCTGAAGAAGGTGGATGCAGCAGGGAGGTCGACATTCGTAGGGAAGCTCAACCCCAGCTGGGAGGGACCGTTTATTGTAAAAGAGGCTTTAAAATCTGGAGGTTATCGACTCCAAAATGAAGAGGGCGAGACCATGAGTCTCACTTGGAGTGGTGACGACTTAAAACATTTTTCCCCTAAAACATGTAAGTGGTACCTTGATTATAATAAAATTCTTTAACACTTTAGTACTGTCACAGCTAGCTTGCATGAAGAAATGGAATGTGTTTTGGACCCCGAGCAGATCCTGCTGTCAGGCTCTCACCTAGCTGGCAGGGCTGGAAGTCACTCGGTGTCATCCTTGGGCCTTGAGCAGATCCAGTTGTCAGGCTCTCACCCAGCTGGCAGGGCTGGAAGTCAGTCGATGGTATTGATAGTGGACCCCGAGCAGATCCCACTGTCAGTCTCTCACCTAGCTGGCAGGACTGGAAGTCACTCGGTGTCATCCTTGGGCCTCGAGCAGATCCCGCTGTCAGGCTCTCACCTAGCTGGCAGGGCTGGAAGTCACTCGATGGTATTGATAGTGGACCCCGAGTAGATCCCTCTGTCAGGCTCTCACCTAGCTGGCAGGGCTAGAAGTCACTCGGTGTCATCATTGGGCCTCGAGCAGATCCTGCTGTCAGGCTCTCACCTAGCTGGCAGGGCTGGAAGTCACTCGATGGTATTGATAGTGGAGCCCGAGCAGATCCCGTTGTCAGGCTCTCACCTAGCTGACAGGGCTGGAAGTTACTCGGGGTCATCCTTGGGCCTCGAGCAGATCCCGCTGTCAGGCTCTCACCTAGCTGGCAGGGCTGGAAGTCACTCGATGGTATTGATAGTGGACCTCGAGCAGATCCCACTGTCAGGCTTTCACCTAGCTGGTAGGGCTGGAAGTCACTCGGTGTCATCCTTGGGCCTCGAGCAGATCCCGCTGTCAGGCTCTTACCCAGCTGGCAGAGCTGGAAGTCACTCGATGGTATCGGCCTTGAACGCGCCGGGTAAAGACCAAGAAGTTTCGATTGCCAAGAAATGAGGAGGAGAGGCTCTGCACATGCGAGTTTGGACTCGCCAACCCCAGCTCGGCATCGGCAAAGAGGTGGCGAACCCGGGCCTCACTGAAGGAAGGCGAGCCAGGCCGGGGCACTTCACCCCTGTGCCTGTTTTACTTAGAAGATTCCTTCTTCTTTCTTTTTGAGTTCAACCTGGATGGATCGCGAGTGAGTTGAGGTGGCGTGACAAGGGCGGAGAGCAGCCCGCTCCCGAATCTCCTGAAGCTCGGCAAGCAATCAAAACGTACCCACTCGCGGGTGCGTACTCATGACTATCCTACTCGCGGTAACTATCTATGCGAGGTCGCTGGGGGAAGCACTCGCGGATATACATAGCACAACAAACAGAAGAAAAAAAATCTGGCACGGGTATGATCAAAAACCTTTATTTCATTAAGTATTTTCAAAAGATGTTTACAGGGGGCTCGCCTTGGCAAGTAAACCAAAAGGAAGAGTATACAAATTCAGGCCTCCCCCCCCCGTCAGATTGGCAGTCCTCCCCTCCCTCGCCTGACAGATCCGGGAAGCCCTTCCCGAACATCGCGTCCGAGCTATCTTCCTTCTCGCTGGGCGGCGTCGCCGGGAACAGGCTCGGCATCAGGTCCCGGGCCGAGATCTCCTCGCACCCCTCCACCAGCACTCCAGAATCCTTCATCATCTGGAGGGTGCATTCGGCGGCCTGGATGGAGTTAATCCGCAGCCTCTCGGCGAGATCGGCCTCGCCGAAGATCCGCGGTCTCTTGTAAGGGAAGGAAGGATCGGAGCTACCCGCCGGGAAGAATATCTCCGCCTGGTGGCGGGCCTCGTGGCTGAGGTTCCGATTCTCCTCCTTCAGCTTCGCGTTCGCCCCCTCCAGCTCGGCAAGGCAGGCGCGCAGCTGGCTAATCTCCTCCCCTTGCTCGGCATTGCGAGCCTGAAGCTCCCCAGCGGCCTTGGCGTCCTGGTAAAGAGAAAATCTAGTTACCAGCAGCACAGAGTGTTCTAAGTAAAAGAGAAGAGGAGAGCTCGACACTTACCATCCCGCCGGCGGCCTGGGCGAGGAGACCCTCCGCGATGCCGAGCCGCCTCGCCTGATCAGTGACTTTGTCCTTGGCGACGTCGCGAGCCTGCTCAGCTTTCTGGAGTTGATTGTTGAGGGCGAAGCTGCGACGGGTCAACATGTGGTGGATCTCCATGGTACGCAGATGGGCCTGCAGACCCTCATGGCCGAGTTGCCGGAGGGTCATGTTCTTGTAGGCCTCGGCATCCTCGCGGCCATAGAGGCCGAAGATGAGGGCGTAGGCATGGACGGTGGCGGTCTCGCGGTCATGCCAGGATGGGTGCAGAGTGGAGATGGAGACCCGATGGGCCAGCTCATCCCACTGCACCATGGGCTCGCCCGCCGAGTCCTTCCACCGCCCCCCGAAGTTGAAGAGGGGATGTTGTTTCGGCGCCCCACCCCCCCCCCCCCCCGCTCGCGAGCCGTCCTCTTCGCCGAAGGAGGTGGGGAGATCGCCTCCGCGGAAAAAGGACCCTCGCCGCCTTTCCGTCCCTTGCTGGTAATCTCCTTCAGTGGGCTCTCCGGCGACGCGTCCGGGACGGTTTCCGGCGAGCTTATGTATTTGGGGCTGGGCTGACGTTGTTGTTGTTGTTGCCCCCGCGGAGTCAACAGGGCTCTCCTCATCTTTTTCGCCAGCCGCTGGCGGTGTGGCGGGTTCGACCCCGCGTCTTCAGGTCGCCTGTTGCTGGAAGAGGGCTGGGAGAGGGCCGCCTCATCTCGACAGGCCGCCGCCGCCACCCTCTCGCGAGCATGAGGGTCCGTGTGTAGCCCCGAGTCCGCAAATGGCGGGTTCACGGGAATTATCCGCTCCCCTGCAAGAAAATACTTGGAGAAAGTTAGAAGAAATTCAGCAGCAATATGGCGAGCTCGGCAATCGGGTGAGCTTGGCAAGATGAGGAGAGAACAATACCTTCGCCGGGCAGAACGGGGAGGAGCGCGTCGAGGCCCCTTTGCAGGAAGGCGACCTCGAAATCCTTGTGGAGGAAGTATTTGTGGAGCTCGGCATCGTTGCCAGACACGGCAGGGGGGCGGTAGACCTCCTCGCCTTTCTGCTGGGGCGAGTAAGGGATGTTGTCGAGGTCGCCCTTGATGAAGGTGATCTTGGTCATCCAAGTGTGATGCTTGTTCGCGATCTCGCGAACCTTGATCAGCGAGCCGCCGAAGTAGGCAACCCCATCCGGCGTCGCCTTGTAGGAGAAGAGCTTCCTGAACACTGTTAGGTTGAACTCAATCCTCTCCCGTCGGAGGTAGCTCGCGAACGCCACCATCATCGCGACGGTGTTGGAGTTCAACTGCACAGGTACTGCGCCATAGTACTTCAGGATTTGCCGGATCTCCGGCCAAAGGGGGAGGCGCAACCCCACCTCGAAATACAAGATGGGGAAGGCGAGCTCGTCCTCGTAAAAAGTGTTGATGGCCTCCCCCTGCCTCGGTCTGCGCGCCTCGAAGCCCGACGGCACGCGCTCCGCCACAAACTCCGCGAGCTCCTCCTCGCTTGTGTGCCCCTCAAAGAAGCAATAGTCGGTGAAGTGCTGCGCGCACTTGGAGCGGCCGTCGGCATCAGGGTTGGTCTTGCCCATGTTCATAGAGGAAGGAGCAGAGCGCGAGCAGAAAAGGAGAAAAGGGCAGAAAGAGAGCAAAAAAAGCACAAGTACGGGGGTTGGTGGGGGGGGGCTATTTATAGGAAAAGAAATCTGGGGTCAGGCTGTCCAATCGGCTCAGCTCGCCATCCCAGCTCGCCACCCCAACTCGCCAACCCAGCTCGCCGACTTCCGGCGCGTCCCAACCAAGGCAAAGTCAAACATCGCAGTATATTATTTGAATAACTCATGTCCAAGAATGTTCTAAGAAAACTACTTATTACAGAGACCAAGTTCAGGAATAAAAAAGCGGGACGCGCGAGCAGGGAGGAAACCAGGAGGCGAGTACCGGTCGGCTGGACAAAAGAGCCGCCCTCTTATCTACCCCGGTCTAGCGGCTCCCGCCCCCCAGACTGCCGCGTGCAGAGCAGCTCGCGGATCCTCCCAGAATTCCTCTGCGCCACGGAGAGGCCATCATCTATCTTGTCCAGAAGCCGGGAGGGGGACATCAGCTCGCCAGCCTGGCCGCTTCGCACCTCGTCGGCGAGACGCGCATAGTCGCGTTGTAGCATCTCGTTAACCCCCTGCACCTCACGCAGCCCGCACACCAGCTTCTTGAGAAGCTTGACCTCCCTCCTCGTCAGCTCGCCTTGATCCACTTCAGGACCCAGGTAAGAGTCCAGCGAGCTTGGGGAGGGAAGGGGGAGTAGTGGGCTGTCCGCGAAGATTCCTCGGCATTGGATTGGCTGGGGGGATCTGTGAAGGCAAACGTCAGCAAGAAGAAGAATGCAGTAAAAGCTCAGGGGGCAAGAATCCAAGCAAAATTGACCTGACGAGCTCGGCAGCTCAAAGGAGATGCGGGGAGGGATGAACCTCAGATCCTTCCCGTGACCTGGGCCGCGATCCCCCGGCGAGAGGAGCTCGAATCCCGGGGTGAGAATGGTTCCCAGACCTGCCCCCGCGACCACGTCAATTTGCCAAGGAGAGGGGGCGCGCACCGGCGAGTTCGGCCTCTGTGAGCTCACTGGCAGGATCCCAAAGAGAAGTGGCAGGTCCCGGGGATGGTTATCTGGTGTCATGAACCGCGAGTCTACGAGAGTGGTCTCGCCTCGCGGTGTGGGCTCTCGCGGCATGACGCCGTCGTCATCAGGTTGACCGTCTGGGTCGTCCCCGACCACGACAACCTCTCTGCCCTTCTCAAGAACTGTCCGAGTAGAAGAGCCAGTCCCCATCTCCAGGGTGGTCCTCAGATCTTCATAAATTGGCTCGGCCGCTTTGGGAAATGACTTCACCCTCTTGGAGCTGGGCTCGGCAGAATTAATTTGAGGAACATTGGATGGGACCGCTGTCAGAGCGTCCACGCGAGCAGCCGAGGTCTGGCGAGGTCGGTTGAGGCGCTCTTGGATTTCCTTGGGAATCGGCATCTTGGCAGTACTAGAGCGAAGGGAATGGCAAGAGTCAAGCAGGTATGCATGTGTATATATATAGCACATGTGGACCCCACCCAAAGATTCTCTCCAACTCGCCACCCCATGCTCGCCGCACACTTGGGGTTGGATGTTTTTTTCCGAGCTTTGTCAAGCTCAAAAAGAGCGGGGATTATGTACAACCCCGTGTCCGGCGAGCAAGATCGCCAGGAACCAAACAGATTGGGCAGAAGATAGTGGGCGAGCTCGGCAGTGGAGAAGCCGAGCCCCAGCTCGGCATTCGTCGACCGGAGATCGGGATTCGTCGACCGGAGGTCGACGTTCGTCGAACGAAGATTAGATTTCGTCGACCCCGAGCTCGGCATTCGCCGAGCTGGCCCAGGTCAGCTGATGGCGACCAAGGAATGAGCGAGCTCACCGTCCCATCTCGCGCCCTAACAACGGAGCTCGGCAACAGCAGGCGAGCAGGACCTGCCGAGGTGATCAAACTCCCCAGCTAGCCAGGATGTGTGAGGTACTTTTCACTGTTTTGCCCCCGCTGGTCTGCCTATAGCCTTTCAAAACAACAGAGTTTGGCTATTGGCAGACCCAACCAAGGGGTTTTTGGTAATTTCAGGTCAGTTCATTTGGTTATTGACAGTTCAGATTCTAAAAACTATAAATATGACCCAAGGGGTACCCCAGAAGGCATGCTTCCTGTGCTTTCCTGCTCCAGTTTTCAAGTGCCTTAGCTCGGCCTCTGGCTAAGGAGGGGAAACGCTTTGAGATCTTCCGGGTGTGTGGTGGGACCTCCCCGCCGAGCCCATTAGGTCAGTCTTTCCTTGTTTTCTTTGTTGTTTTGCTTGCAGGAGTGAAGTAGGCGCGAGACCACCCCTTCCCCAAGGGTGAACTCCACAGGAGACCGATTTTCGGTTTCAACATTTATCTCTCCAACTTATCCTTCATATGTCTTTAGATTGCATAAAGCTTTTTATGGTTTAAAGCAAGCTCCAAGAGCTTGGTATGAGACGTTAGCCAGCTTCTTGATAGAGCATAACTTTACTAGAGACATTGTAGATAGGATATTATTCACTAGGCACCATAAGGATCAAATATTGTTAATACAAATTTATGTAGATTATATTATATTTGGGTCTACAAATTCCAAACTATGCAAAAGGTTCTCTGACCTCATGCATTCAAAGTTTGAAATGAGTAGCAT
Organism: Platanthera guangdongensis; assembly: GCA_039583875.1. Lineage (NCBI taxonomy): Eukaryota > Viridiplantae > Streptophyta > Magnoliopsida > Asparagales > Orchidaceae > Platanthera > Platanthera guangdongensis. The sequence continues at coordinate 132,165,742 of CM077160.1, forward strand.
GAGTGAGCTCTCCTACTTCCTTGTATTGGATCCCTAGTTGGATTTGGGCTAGGTTCACTAAACTAGAATGTTTGACCCAACATGTATAGCTAAGGTCATGTTTGTGTCCTAGAGTCTAGGCCATGTCCTTAGAGTCAACACTGCATGGAACAACCATCAACAGACTGCAGAAGACTCAAGACTTAGAGAAATTTCAAAGACTCAGGAAAATGAGTTCGACATTCGTCGAAGTCAGCTCGATGAAAGTCGTGCTCAATTCGACGAACTCAGAGACAATTCTCTGAGCAGAGCTCGACGAAGTTAGTTCTCAGGTCGACGATTTATGGATACTCTACTTCAAATATTCTAAGTCCAGAATCATACTCCAGTCGACAAATTCATGTTCTCAGCTCGACGAACTTAGACCACTTCTTGACAAGTTGTATCAAGTAGCTGTTAGCAGTTCTCAGGTCGACGAACTTAATTCTCAGAATCTCTGCTCGATGATCTTGATGCACAGAACTGGCAAGGTTCTTGAGAAGGCAGTTAGTAGTTATCAGGTCGACGATCTTGGATCTCAGGTCGACGAATAATAATTATCTGGTCGACGAACATAACTTCTCAGCTCGACGAACATTGGACCCAGGTCGACGAATTTTATTCTCTGCTCGACGATTTCTGTGCAGATTCAGACTTGGATATTTCCCTCCCTCTGTCCTTATTTTATTGCAATAATTCCTGAGTAATCAATGCTTAATATTCTCTGAATATTACTGTTAGACGCAGCATTGATTATGATCTTTATTAGGATTATTACTTGTCGTTTTTCAATAGGACAGTTAGGGAAATCAATCAATGCAGATATTCTCCAGTCCGTCAGTAATCAATGCTGAAGAAATTCAAAATTTAGAAGGAAGATTTCATGGAAAATATAAAAGGATTTTTCTTCTTCCTTCTCAGAAGCGTAGAGCACACAGACGATATTGAGAAATCAAGAATTTGAAATAGCACAAGTAATACACAGGGCAATACAATAGTCAAGAAACTAGAAGCCCCAGACCAGAGAAATAATTCAAGATACTAAAGAAGCAGAAGAACGCAAATTCAAAATCAAGAGCCTTCTTCATTCTTCACTCCAGGTTTCTTCAAGGACAACGAAACTTCATCAGTCAAGAAGTTCCTGGAGCTTTTCTGATCAAGGAAAAGATTGAAGACCTACTCACCCTGCAACAAAGCTCCAACCTTCCTGAACAAATCAATATCTCAGTGGGAGCTTTGTTAACATCAAAAATCCACTAAGTCTTCTCAGTTGTATTTGAGAAAGAGAAGACACCATCACTCTCTCACCCCCTCTCTGTACAAAGGGTTCTTTAACTCCCTTCAAAAGTTATTCCTGGTTGCAAGTCACCTGACCAAAAGACTTGGGGTTGATTTTTGAGCACCTGATCAAAAGCTCATTGGTGGCAGTCACCTGATCAAAACCTGCTAGTGGATTCCTACCAGGGTGGTAGAAGAGTGGATGTACCCAGGTTGGGGAACCACTATAAAATTCTTGTGTTATCTGGTTGCCATGTTTTTCTTTTGTTCTTGATGTGCCTGTGCTATATAGGTTCGTCGTGTCTATGATTAATTAGTTTATATTTTGATGTGCCTGTGGTAGATTTTTTTATCTTAGGACTATTCTTTACTTATAACATAGTTTGGTATCAAATAGCTTCTTATCACAGCAGTGTTTATTAAACAACAAAAAGAGTTAAAGTTTTAAAGATAATCTATTCACCCCACCCCCCTCTAGAGTATATCAGATCTAACCCTAACTTTCAATTGGTATCAAAGCAGGTTCCTTTGGTTGTACAAGCTAACCCTTGAACCAAAAGGTCCTGTGTTAGATCTGATCTCTGGAATTGCATTCACAGCATGACACAGAACAAAGATTATGCAAGCACCAGACCTCCAGTGTGCAACATAAATAAGTTTGCCATCTGGAAGGCAAGAATAAAACTCTATATGAATTCTATTGATGAGGACATCCACAACTCTATCTTGACAGGTCCTCCTCAATCAGCTGCATCCACATCAACTTTCAGCACTCATGCAGTTCCACCACCTGAGTGGACTGATGCTCAGAAGAAAGCCAGAGTTGCTGATGCTAAAGCCAAGGCTATTTGTGAATCTCTCAACCAAATGGTGGCTGGCTCTGCTGATGAAAGGAAATACAGAAGGTCAAATCTCATATCCCAGTATGATAATTTCAAGATGGATGAAGCAGAATCTGTTGTAGACATGTACAACAGGCTGAGCTCAATAATCAATGAGCTGAAGACCTTGGACAAGGACATCACCCTTACTGAGGTGAATGATAAAATCGTCATGTGCATCCCAAGCTCATGGGATTCAAGGATCTGTCCAATCAAGGAGGCCAGGAGCTTAAATGAGATTTCCATAGAATCTCTTTTAGGAAAGCTCAAGTCCTATGAGCAGCTCATAAAATAGAGAGAAGCAGCTGAACAAAGAACTCCACCAACAAGAAAGGAGCACAACCTGGCATTCAAGGATGCTGAAGAGACTGAAGCTCCAATAGTAAATGAAGAGCTAATGAGTCTCCTTGCCAAAATATTTTACAAAATGGCAAGAAAGGATTTCAGAAGAAGATCATCCAGACAGGATGATAAGCCAAGGTATGACAAAACTCCTACTAAAGAAGTATTATGCTTTGGCTGCAGGAAACCTGGACACTTCATCTCAGAGTGTCTAGATAATCAAAAGAAAGAAAGAAGAAGAGAAAAGGACTCCAGAAGACAACACAACAGCAAGCCTTCTTCCAGCAAATACAAAAAGAAGGAGAAGGGTTTTGTTGTTGATACCTGGAGTGCGACAGAAGATGAATCCACATCTTCTAGTTCCAGTGAAGAGGAAGAAGAGGCAAGGGCCAAGGAAGTCTGCCTCATGGCCATTGATGCCTCTAGAAGTCAATCAGATGAAGAAGAATCTGACAATGAAGGGACTTCAGATACAGAAGCTGATCAGGTACTCTCAACTTTTGATTATAGTTCTGATACTTTTAAAACTGATTTTAAGACCTTGTGTATTGATCTAATTAACTCAGAAATGTAAATTAAAATACTTAGGGAAATACTAGCCAATCAAGAAAATTAAATTTTTGAAAACACTACACTGAAAGATGAACTAACTCTAGCCAATGAACAAATCATGTCTTTAAAAACTGAGCTATGTGAGGCCAAACAACTTGAGGAATCTCTCAATGGGAGAATCCTTAAGCTGATGGACATCACAAGCACAGTCAATGCCAGACTGAATGGCAAACTGGGCTTGGTTACATCATCAAGTTTCCCTCTCATACTCAAGAAAAATATATTATCAACCCCCATTAGATTTGTGTCAGCTAAGGATAAAGAGGTAATGAACAACAAACAAATCACAGAAGAATTACCTAACTTTAAAACTCACAATAACAGCAACCAGAAAACCTTAAAAAAAGATAAAGTTCAGCAGATTTCGTCGAAATCAGATCGACGAAATGTAGCCAGTTCGTCGAACTCAAGTCGACGAACTTTTGAATGCAAATCTATATAGTAATTATTTGTCTTACTACGATCGACGAACTGTGTATGGTTCGTCGAGTAGAGATCAACGAACATGGGGCACAAAAATGAATATATTCATTTTCTGAGCAGAGATCGACAATCTCATCCCATTTCGGCGAACTCTGGTTGACGAACTTACAACTATTCATCGAACCCAGTCAGACTTGGTAAAAATCATAATTTTCACAGCAACTATAATCAAACTAGGAAACACTTTAATCCACTTGCTGATTGGATAATTCCTCCCAGTAGATATCACCCCTTAAGATACAAAAGCCAACCTAAATGCTCTTACATTTAAAGCTTTTCATATCAACAATATAAAGGACCCAAGGTAACCTGGGTCAAGAACAACTAACTATTTTCATTGCAGGAAAAGAGCTGTCCAGCTGTTAATCAGAAATGGTATCTGGACAGTGGATGCTCCAAGCATATGACTGACAGCAAGGACAACTTATTTAACTACAAGTCCAAGCTGGGACCAAAGGTTATCTTTGGTGATTCAAATTGGGGCCAGTCAGAAGGCTTTAGAGAAGTAAAGATTGGAGCAGTCACTTTTAAAAAGGTGACATATGTAAGTGGACTCAAACATAACCTCATCTCTATAAGCCAATTATATGATGAAGGTTATCAGGTACACTTTAACTCAACATCTTGTATTATCTCTAATAAAGAAAAAACAAACTGTTTTAATTGGAAATAGACAAGGTAACATATATATATAGTAGATTTTCTTTCTGCACCTTTAGACATATGTTTGCTTAATATAGTTAGCAATCAAAATGATCTTTGGCATAAAAGGCTAGGACATGTTAATATGAAAAACATTGTTAGGCTATCTAAAGATAACCTTGTGAGAGGTTTACCTTCTGGTCCCTACAAGAAGGAAGGCCTCTGCAGGGCTTGTCAACTAGGCAAGCAAACTAAATCTAACTTTAAATCAGTAAATAAGAGTGATTCACCTAGGATTTTGTACTTGCTACACATGGACCTTTTTGGGCCTATTATTGTACAAAGCCAAGAAGGGCAATCCTATACCCTAGTTATTATATATGACTTCTCAAGATTCACTTGGGTGTTCTTTTTGAGATCTAAGTCAGATACATTCAAAGTTCTCACAGATTTTCTCAGAACCATACAGATTGAGTACTCTACTCATGTTACATTGATCAGAAGTGAACATGGTAGAGAGTTTGAGTCTCTTCTTATGCATGAGTTCTGTGAGAAGGAAGTTATCAGGCATTGCTTCTCAGCTCCTAGAACTCCTCAACAAAATGGGGTAGCTGAAAGGAAGAATAGAACCTTAATTGAAGCTGTAGGAACATTACTTGCAGATGCTTACATGCCCCTATCCTTTTGGGCAGAGGCTGTAAGCACAGCAAACTATGTACTGAACAGAAGTTTAATACATAAACTTAAGAATAGGACTCCCTATGAATTGATTAAAGGGAAGAAATCTAAAATCACCTATTTTAAAGTTTTTGGCTGCATATGTTATATACATAATAATAACAAGAAATATACTAGAAAGTTTGAAGCTAAGGCTGAAGAGGGAATTTTTCTAGGATATTCTCAAGTAAGCAAAGCTTATAGGGTGTTTAACAAATCTTCTTTAAAAATTGAAGAATCAATTCATGTTACTTTTGATGATACTAACATGTTTTACAAGGAGAAAGAGATTTCTACCAATAGCACCTTGCAGGTATCTCATGTATGTGAGAAATTGGGAGAGTTAAACCTTCCATAAGAGGTTACATCACCTCCTCCACAAGCTGAAGAGGACAGTGAAGAAGAACTTATGGAAGAAGTTGAAATTCCTTCAACAGCAGATATTATTCCACAAGAGGAATTAAATCCAAATTTTTGTTGCTGAACCAACTCCACCCACTGATCTTGTCACACTAAGAGATCACCCTAAATCTCAAGTGATTGGAGACATAAAAGTAGGTGTACAGACAAGGCATCAACTCAACCAAGATATGATGCATGCCTTTTTCCTCTCTCAAGTTGAGGCTCAATCCATAAAAGATGCTAAGCAAGATCCCCACTGGATCATTACAATGCAAGAGGAACTCAACCAATTTGAGAGATGTAAAGTTTGGGATTTAGTTCCAAGACCCAAAGACTACTGATGAATTATAAATATACATATTTTTGTGCACATTAATTTAGTCATTTTCATTTATTTTCATCGTTTTTTCTTATTTTTGTTCAATAAAATGCTCTTATTCTTGTAAATTTACTACTAATTTGTTTTATTTTATTTTTCAGAAAAATTCCAAAATCTGCCAAAATTGGGCAGTACACGCCCGTGTTATTTTATTCACGCCCGTGACCAGGGCGTGACAGCTCAAAATCCCGTGAAGTTGCAAATTTCTGAAGTCAAAAGTTTGACACGCCTGACGACACGCCCGTGTCACCCGACACGGGGCGTGACAAAAGCCCGTGTCCACTCCACTCGACGAATTCAGTTCAACGATCGTCGAACCCGTGACACGCCTAGAGCCACGCCTGTGACCTAGGGCGTGACTCAAACTCAGCTCGACGATTTCAACTCGACACTTTCCACTCGATGATTGTCGAGTGTCGACACCAACCGACATGCCCAGCGTCACGCCTGTGACCTGGGGCATGACCATTCCACCTGGCTCGGCATGACCCGCGGGGTGACTTTCGGCGCAACCTGCGCCCAGTTCTACATCGCCGACACGCCCACCATCACGCCCGTGACCAGGGGCGTGACCAACGCGAGACCGACACGTGTCCAGCCTGAAGTCAACTTTTCCATCAAATCGCTGGCCGCCTTCGCAAATAGTAGTGACACGCCCACCGACATGCCCGTGTCGGAGGGCGTGTACTTAGCTTTTTTTCCTATAAATTCCCCACTTCTGTAATGACCAAGGGTTCACATTTTTGAGCCACTTTAGTGTGTTTTGTGGGCAGCATCCGTGGATTCCCTTGCTATGTAAGGAGATTTCTCCCCCCTTTTCTTTCATGTTTGTTTTTGCTTTAGCTTTAGCTTTGTAATAGCTTTGTAATAGTTTCCTTTAATCAATAAAAATGTTAGTTTTTCTCTTCTTATTTGGCTTTGGAATGAACTCATGTGCCCACTTTTCTTCTCATTTTATCCTTAGTTTCTCCTTTGTTTTTCTCTTTATGAAAAGTGTGTGTGTGTGTATGACTGTAACATGTTTAATATTCATGTTTTTAACTTGTCTTCATGTTAGGTTTTGTAGTAGAATTCATTTCCAAGTTAGGTATGATAAGTTTTCCTTATTTTCATCATGTCCTTTTTTTAAGAGCCATATGCTTTCATTCTTATGTATTTACAAAAGAGTATTGAAAGTGAATTTGATTTTTTTTACTTAGCTTTGTTTTGTAGGATTGTAAAACTTTTTTTTGTTATTTTCATTTTCTTTTCACTTTTTAATAGCTTTTATGAAAACATAAGAAGGAAAATCTTGTTATTTTAATTTTTAAAGAACTTTGATTTTTTTTATTTGTTTTGAAAAACTTTTGTTCTCTTAAAATTTTATTTTGCTCTTTTTATTTGTTTTTGTTAAAATCTAAGTATAGAAAAGTAGTAGTTTTAATTTTTAGGTAACTTTCACTTTGTGTTCAAATGTGTGTGTGAGTGTATGAGAATAATCTTTATGCTTTCTTTAATTTATGAAGAGTGTGTGTGTAGGTGTTAAATTTTCATGCTTTATTTTATTGCTTTCTTCAATTATGTAGAGTGCGTGTGTGTAGGAGATAAATTTTCATGCTTTATTTTATCGCTTTCTTCAATTACGTAGAGTGCGTGTGTGTAGGAGATAGTTTTATTGCTTTCTTCAATTATGTAGAGTGTGTGTTAGCATTTATTTCCGCCTACTCGCTAGGAGTTAAATGGCCGGATTTTGTTTACCGTCTGCTCATTTGAGTTAAATGGCAAGTCTTTTATTTTTCTGTAATTATTTTATTAGGACTTGTAATTGTATTTATTTCCGCCTACTCGTTAAGAGTTTAATGGCGTGCCCTTTATTTCCCGCCTACTCGTTTGAGTAGGACTTGTAATTTTCCTTTTTTGTAACTTAGTTTCTGTCTTATTTATAATTTGGAGTGTGCGTGAGTTCTTGTTTTAGCTAACTTTTCAGCTTTCTAAATGTTTGTTATTTTTTATGTCCTCTTCTTTTATTCTTTTTGCGTTTTTTTTTCGAACTCGCGCCTCATTAAATTATAAAGCCGTTCCCATACCGATGTGTGGCTAATCGCTATTAGCCTCGGCATCGAAGAGCATTGAGACATTTAAAATGATTTGTAATAATTAAAGCTCTTTATTTTCACTTTAATTTAAGGACTTAAGGTTTACCCCGGGTTAACGACGCGTAGGACCACAAATTGGTGTGTGGGCCCTATTTCCGTTATTCATACACTAGCCAGCCGAGAGGCCGTGTGTATGGACAGATCACCCCTGGGTAAATAGAGTTGCGTGCATACCCTCGAGAGAGGACAAGCGCAATTCTACCGGATTGGGTTCCCCACCCAAGAGCAGGGTTCTTATCGTAAAGCGGGCGTTAAGAGGAATCATTCGTCGGACTAACGTTCGGTCGAATAGTCTTAGCATTCAGGTGAGCAATATTCCTAGAGATAAGTGTGCTCACATTTGTGGAACCTCCACGGCCAAGTTGCTTTTTATTAATTTGAAAACTAAGTCCTCGAATTATTAAAAATTATTTTAGTCTTAATCTGATTCGGTGCCGAGCGTTAACCCTTCATCGAATTCTCTAAATCTTTCTTCGCTCTTTTGCTTTTTCTGTCTTTACTTAATTTAAATCTCCACCTTATTTTCATTAAAATAATAGTCCTCTCGGAGGAGTAAGAATAGTCAACACGACCCCGAGAACAATACGACCTCGGTATTCCCCCGAATATCGAGTATTACTTGCAATAGGTACACTTGGCTCCTGTAGCAAGCCCACGACGATCGACTCACCGAACCAACCACAGTAAGAGTCTGCTCGCGGGCCATCAACTACACAGTCATTGGAACTAAATGGGTCTATAGAAACAAACTTGATGCCCATGGTGTAATTGTGAGGAACAAGGATAAGCTTGTTGCTCAAGGTTATAGGCAAGAAGAAGAAATAGATTATGACCAAACCTTTGCACCAGTTGCAAGGTTAGAAGCAATTAGAATCTCCCTTGCTTACGCTGCCTCCAAGAAGTTCAAAGTGTATCAGATGGATGTCAAGAGTGCCTTTCTGAATGGAGTACTTAAAGAAGAGGTTTATGTTGAACAACCTCCAGGTTTTATCTCTCCAACCCATCCTTCATATGTTTTTAGATTGCATAAAGCTCTTTATGGTTTAAAGCAAGCTCCAAGAGCTTGGTATGAGACCTTAGCTAGCTTTTTGATAGAGCATAAATTCACTAGAGGCATTGTCGATAAAACATTATTCACTAGGCACCATAATGATCAAACTTTGTTAGTACAAATTTATGTGGATGACATTATATTCGGGTCTACTGATTCCAAACTATGTAAGAGATTTTCTGACCTCATGCATTCTAAGTTTGAAATGAGTAGCATGGGTGAGCTCTCCTACTTCCTTGGTCTCCACGTGAAGCAGCTACCTGATGGCATTTCATATCCCAGGCTAAGTATGCTAAGGAGCTTATTAAAAAGTTTGGGATGGCTAATGCCTCAGCTAAGAAAACACCCATGACCACTAATGTTGTAATAGACAATGATGAACATGGGAAACCAGTTGATCAAAAATTATATAGGGGCATTGTTGGGTCCCTACTATACCTTACAGTAAGTAGACCTGATATAATGTTTGCCACATGTCTTTGTGCTAGGTTCCAAGTGAACCCTAAAGAATCTCATCTAGTTTTCCTAAAAAGAAATTTGAGATGTATAAAGAGTTGTCCTAGTCTAGGGCTCTGGTATCCTACTGAGTCAGAATTTGAGTTAATTGGATACTCGGATGCTGAGTTTACTGGATGCAGGGTAGACAGGAAAAGTACCTCAGGGACTTGCCAGTTCCTTGGTATGAGATTAGTGTCTTGGTTCTGCAAGAAACAGTCATCTGTGTCTACGTCAACTGCTAAAGCAGAATACATTGCAGTTGGCAGTTGTGTTCCCAGATGTTGTGGATTCAAAATCAACTCCTGGACTATGGGTTCAACTTAAATAATTCAACTCTCTTATGTGATAACACAAGTGCTATATCCATAGCACAAAATCCAGTCCATCACAGTAGGACTAAGCATATAGATATTAGGCATCATTTCATTAGAGAGTGTGTAGACAAAATAAAATTAAACTTGTCTATATCTACACTGATTTACAAAGAGCAGATATTTTCACCAAACCCCTGGATGAAAGAAATTACTTGTTCTTTATAAATCAGCTTGGAATGATCGTAGATTGACGAACTCTCAGTGAGTGAAGTTATTTTCGTCGAACGGAGATCGACGAATCAGCTTCAGAAAACTTTCATCAAACAGAGCTCGATAAAATGTTCTCAAATCTTCAGACTAAGCTCGACGAATTATTTAAATACAAAATCTTTCGTCAACCTCAGATCGAAGAATTCTTTTATTTTTTGTGGAACGGAGTTTGTCGATTCATATTCTGAAAAACCATATATCTAGGTTTTTCTTCGACCTCCATCCCGCGCTTTCAGTTCCATAGCACTTGATCTTCGTTTTTCTTTTGCAGGTGCACCATGGCGATTCATGCTACTGCTTACTCTACAATGAAATTTGACATGGGATTTGACATTGATTTTGAATCCTTCCAGTTCTCTGATAAAATCTTCGTGGAAATCTTGAAGTTGTTTGAATACCAACAACTGAAAAATTTCACGACGGCTAGAATCAAGATTGCAATGACTGAGGTTAAAGAATGGGTTTTTACTTCCACAACAACCGACGATTCCATGACAGGAATAATTGCAGGTAACTCAGTCTCTCCCTCCCCAAATATACTAACCGACATTTTCGGTCTGCTGAATGGTGAAGAAGACATTGAATTGGATGTTGATGAGTATAATGGTATGTTGAATAAAATGGGTCACAGTAGCGATAACCCCAATAAACTGCTCATGAAGAACTTGTCGGCTGAATACAAGTTCTTAGCGGATGTGGTCGGCAAAGTGTTATTAGGAAAACACACAGCATAAGATTATATAACCAGGCAGCAGTTCTTAGTGCTGGCTGCATTAGTGGATAAGAAAAGAATTAACTGGGGACAATTACTGTTCGATTT
>CM077160.1:132177083-132272199 GCA_039583875.1 Platanthera guangdongensis
CCGTGAAAACGAACTACTTGCTCTATGAATATTTTGGCCAGAATATCAACACCGTCCCCCTGTTGGTTTGGAATGAACCGTGCTACCTTGGTGAGTCGATCTTCAATAACCCATATGGAGTGGTTTCCTGCTTGGTACCGAGGTAGACCATGGACAAAGTCCATGGAAATATCCTCGAATTTCCATTCGGGTATAGGTATGGGCTGCATCAATCCTTCTGGGCTGTGACTTTCAGCTTTAACCTTTTGACAGGTCTGGCACTGTGCTACAAAGTTGGTAACATCTCTTTTCATTCCAGTCCAGTATATAGTCTTGCGGGGATCAACATACATTTTTACCACACCAAGGTGAGTACCTCGATTGGTGCGCTTCGTGTAGAATCTCTTCACGAATTACTCTGGTGAAGGGAATGAATATACGATGTCTGTACTGCAGGATCCCATCGTGCAGATTATATTCCTCATGTGCCCCGCTTTGCAGAGATTGGATGATCGGAACTACATCTGGATCATTCTTCTGGGCTTCTCATATCCGGTCCCGATTGTCACATTGGATCTCCATCCAATATAGTTGGGCATGATATTCCTCCGGATCTCTTCTAGTAACCAAGGTAATTTCCAAGTTTATTAAAGACTAGAACAACCTTTTGGGATTAGCTCCATCCAACTCCCAACTACCTAAGGTTGGCGGCTTAGAGCGTCAGCAGCTTTGTTAGCCTTCCCGGAGTGATATTAGAGAGAGAAGTCGTAATCGCACAGGAATTCTAGCCATCGACGCTGTCGAAGGTTTAGCTCTTTTTGAGTGAAGATGTTTTTAAGGCTTTTGTGGTCGGAGAAGATCGCGCATCTTACCTAGTATAGGTAATGCCTCCAAATTTTAAGGGCAAAGACAACAGCGCCTAATTCCAGGTGATAAGCCGTGTAGTTCAACTCGTGCGGCTTCAATTGACGAGATGCGTAGGCCACCACCTTGTCATGCTGCATCAGAACATTTCCTAATCCCTTCAGGGAGGCATCAATATTGATCTGAAATCCCTCAGTTCCTGTGGGGATCGTAAGGACCGGTGCAGAAGTCAGGTATTTCTTTAATTCAAAGAATGCATTCTCCTCCGGTGTCCATTGGAAGGTAACATCCTTCTTGGTAAGGGCGGTGAGGGGTAATGCGATCTTGGAGAAACCTTCTACGAACTTCCTGTAATACCCGGCTAGACCAAGGAAGCTTCAGATATCTGTCACGGTTTTGAGCGATGGCCAGTTTTGTACTGCCTGGATTTTGGCCTGATCAACTGCTACTCCTTTCTTGTTTATAGTGTGTCTTAAGAATCCGACTTTTTATAACCATAACTCGCACTTACTGAATTTGGCGAAGAGCAAGTGCTCTTGAAGTTTCAGTAGTACCATATGCAAGTGTCTGGTATGATCTGTCTTTGTTTTTGAATAGATCAGAATATCGTCAATGAAGACGATTAAAAATTGATCTAGGAAAGACTCGAAGATCGTATTCATCAGAGACATAAAGGCGGAGGGTGCGTTGGTGAGTCCAAAGGGCATCACCAGGAATTCATAGAGATCGTAACAGGAGCTGAAGGCGGTCTTGGGAATATCTTCTTCTCGAATTCGAAGTTGATAGTATCCTGATCTTAGGTCCATCTTGGAAAAGACGGACACACCTTGTAATTGATCGAATAGTTCGTCGATCCTAGGAAGGGGGTATGTGTTCCGTATTGTGAGTTCCCGGTAGTCTATGCACAGACGTAATGTCCCATCTTTCTTCTTTACGAACAGTACTGGTGCTCCCCATGGCGAGTAGCTGGGGCGAACAAATCCAGCATCTATTAACTCTTGTAGTTGAATTTTTAGCTCAACAAGTTCTCTTGGGGCCATCCGGTAGGGTGCTCGAGACACCGGTCATGCTCCGGTCACAAGCTCGAACTGAAAGTCGACCTCTCGCCGTGGTGGCAATTCAGGGAGCGATTTTGGGAAGATGTCTGGGAAGTTGTGTACTACTGGGACCTTGACGAGCTCTTGTGTTTTGTCTCCATTTTGAAGTAAATAAGATATATCTCATCCTTTTGTCGGACCGATCTCATAGTCTGTGCAAAAGTCAAAATAATACAAGAGACAGAAGGTACACCTGTCAATGTATTGTCCCGACCATGTGGGTTATGTAGTCGGACTTCTCGCGTTGAATAATTTATTTGCGTCTTGTGCTCTGCTAGCCAATCCATTCTCAGTATGATATCAAATACGGTTATTGCTAGGATCATTGCAAAGATCTCAAATTCCACGTCTCCTAGCATTGCCGGGAATGTGCATTTCTTCTGTTGATGTTGTGTTTGATCATCTGGTAGACGGATCCGTATAGATAGTCCGGACGAATGAGCAACATTCTCCTTGGTCATAATGAAATGTTGGGACACAAAGGAGAGCGTCGCTCCAGTGTCGTAGAGGGTCTTGGCGGGGTGTCATTCTACCATCAAAATTCCTAACTGAATAGGGAGCATATATATATATATATTTATTTTTATATATATATATATATATATATATAATATATATATATATATATATATATATATATATATATATATATATCATATTTTAATATACAAGATGTAGGTATGCCTACATATATCCTAGTATAACAGTATCTGACATATCTCTATTGCTGAATATATATACCTATACTACATCAGGGGCCGGTCCATTCTGAAGATCTAGTGCATAGGCCTCCAAGGGCGTTGCGCGCCCCTGTTGTCCTCTCCTGCCAGCTCTGCCTCTGCGGCCTCTCTGGCCCTGTCCTCGTGCCCGCTGCCCACCCTGTACAGCTCCTAGTCCGGCCTTTTCCTGCTGCATATGGGCAAAAGGCCCTCATATGTCCTGGCCACTGACACAAGAAGCAGTTCCCCGTGAAGGGAACATCACGTCGGGTTACTGGTGCGGGCTGTGGTGTTGGAGCTGGTTTGACTTCCTGCTGCGGTGCTGGGGGCGCTGGTGGTGCTGGTGGGCACCTATAAGGATGTCTACGGTGCCTCTGCCTGCGCCCTCTATCCTGTCGGTGGGGAGCAGGTCATCTATCTCGTCTCAGACCTCGAGGGACCTCGACCTGTTCTCTGTGCTGCTGGGCTACCATCCGCTGGTCCAACTCTAGTGCCGCGGCGTGAGTGGCTATGGTGTGGAAGGTAGACTGAGAGATCATAATCAGAGCCCGCCTCAGGTCATCACGTAGGCCTCAGTAGAATTGGAAGCTCTATCCCTATCAGAGGCTGTCAAATTCTCGACAAAGCGTGCCAGGTGCTTGAACTCCCTCTCGTACTCAGGCACAGTCTGATCTCCCTGTCGGATGTGCATGAACATTTCCTGTAGAACAACTCGGTCTACGTCTGTAATAAAGAACTCCAGCAGGGCCTCTGAGAACTCTTCCTATAGTATATCGCTCATCGGCTATCCTCTAAAGGTCGAGCGGCTGGCCGATCTCCACCAATCCCTAGTGTATCCTTCTAATAAGGTCACTACCAGAGAGACTGCAGCTACTGTTAGGCATATCATGCCTACTAGCATCTCCTCCACACGCTCCACCCACTCCTCTGCCTGGATGGCAGTCTCCGTGCATCTGAAAGTGGGAGGCCTCATCCTCGGAAGGTTGTCAGCAAATCGGTAGGCGCCATCATCTCTCGTGGTGGCTGTACCAAGGCTGTCCGGAAGTGTCCAGGATGGCCGTCAGTGTTTGCCCCAAGTCGGTCTCGGCAAACAATACAACCGCGGGGACGACCGGGTCTGGAGGTGGGGTGGCGGAACATATCCTCTGGAAGAGTATCCCCTGTTACTATACTATGGTATCTGGAGAAGTAACGAGAAAAAGTGTCAGTATTTTTCAAAAGTAGGGTAAATTTGCAAAACAACTGACGAAGCAGAAACAACAGTGTATGAGCATACTAACATATCGTCTATGATTGTTAAGCCTCTACACTAGGGTCCACCAGGCTTTTGCTGCAAGGTTCGTCCTGAACTGAGGAATGAAGCGAGGGACGGGGGAATCCTGAGATTGCTCCACAAGGACGAATTGTGATCGCTCTAATCCATTTGTAGGACTCCCCCAACCTTTGCCCCAGATCGGGCCAGAGGGGATCTTACGTGCCCAAGGCATCCACTTAGTGCTCCTTTAAGAGGTGACGACTCACTCTCCTAAGCACTAGTTGGTCGCCTTGTTGGGCTAGAATCACAACATTCACAACAAATCAGAGAATTGCGGAAGTATCATCAAGAAAACACTAATATATATATATATAACTGTTTAATGTTTACATGGGTACAAGGCAATAACCTATATTCCAAAATAAGCACGCAGGCTGTGCGAGTTCTACACCTAACACTCATTCACCATCTTTATACTGCACACTTGTACTCACGTCTCGAAACTCTTGAGACATCGGTGGTGCTTCGGCTTGAGTAACCCTAACTTTTGGCGCATTTTCCTGTGGTAGGGGATCACTACAGTGCACCATTTTTCTGTGAATGGTCATTTAAATAACCATTTGTCATAGAGCTAAGTAGAAACAAATCCCCTCCCTGGATCCATATCCTGGGGACGAGCACGCACGTACCCTACAGTATAAGATAGCTGAAGCATGAGAGGGTTAGCACAGTGTTTAATCTAGGAGCTGTAATAAAAGAAATGTAGCATAACTGAAATGACAGCAATGTTAACACCAATTATGAAAAGGGCTCTACTAGTACACCAGTACACCAGAAATACATCATCTGTATCCTATCGCAGGCATTCATAGCCGCGCGCACACTCCCTATGTCGACATAGTATGGACCACTTCTGTTCCAGCAGGGTAGCGAGCCTCGCGGGCCTCACCGATGTGGCTGTCGGTGATAGTGGCCAGTTCTGTCACTTCTGGGGATTGTCGTACTGAACTGCCCCTCAGGCCCCAACGTACAACCCCGCATACTATTGGATGTGTGCGACATCCTGTGATGCAACATTTTGGCTGACTAGCGGAGGAAAGCCCGACAGGGACGACATAACGGTCGGTCGCCCGCGGTACCCATCTCCCTGTCGCCTTGAGTCGTCGACCTTTCCGCACTGGTACAAACGGTCTGTGAAAGGGACTAACCCGCCACAATTTTACCGCAAGCAGTTCTCAAGAAATCAATCAAACATTTACGCTAACACGAATCGGGTCTACGACGGCCTGCCCAACTATACGTTAACCTTTAGGCTGCAACGCTCGACTCAACTTTCGACAAGGAGCGTGGGGGCACTTATTTGAGGCTACACCTAGAGGAAAACCTCAACTCTGGTTATCCTCAACTAAGGCTCGACCATAACACACAACTGCTCATCAAAGTAGGACCCGTGTCTTTTGCAGCAATTTAAACTATTGATAATCAATGCTTTATAATGAAATGTGACCAGTACGAAACTAGAGTAGAACTGAATTGAAAGTACTGAAATGAGCTTGACCAGTACGAGACTGGAGTAGTACTGAATTGAAAGTACTGAAAGGAGCTTGACCAGTACGAGACTGGAGTAGTACTAAATTGAAAGTACTGAAAAGGGCTTGACCAGTACAAGACTGGAGTAGTACTGAGTTGAAAGAACTAAAATGAACTTGACCAGTACAAGACTGGAGTAGTACTGAATTGAAAGTACTGAAAGGAGCTTGACCAGTACGAGACTGGAGTAGTACTGAATTGAAAGTACTGAAAAGAGCTTGACCATTACGAGACTGGAGTAGTACTGAATTGAAAGTACTGAAATGAATTGAGCTTGACCAGTACGAGACTGGAGTAGTACTGAATTGAAAGTACTGATATGAAATGAGCTTGACCAATATGAGACTGAAGTATTACTTAATTAAAGTACTAAAAAGAGCTTGAACAGTACGAGACTGGAGTAATCATAAAGAAAAGGATTAGTAGTTCAGTCACTCCATTTAGAAGGCTTCAGTTCCATCTCCGATCTCATGAGGTAATTTTGTTCTTTCACGGTTTTCAGGAGGCATTTACAACTCCTTTGTCTTCAAAATTTCCTTGGTTTATAATTATGAGTCAGATCCGTTAATTTGGTTGCGCCTTTTAGATTACGGCTTAATCGGATCAAGATTTCTTTGGGAGTTCATCCTTTATTAATTGTTGGGAATGATTAGCAACACGCGACTCGTATTCTATTTTTCCGAGTACGCCCAATTACCCGAGGGTCGTAGCGCTTAGTGGTTTCATGAAATCTTGGAATGTTCAGGGCTTGGCCTCTTGCCTTGGCCATACTCATTGGTAAGCAAATTAAATTTAATATCCAATTTAGGTAGGGGGTCGCGTGCTCTAACTTTCGTTTCCAAGGAGGAAGAGCAAAATTAATTGTGAGCGCGACCGTAGGATCCCAGAAATTGGGAATAATATCAATTTTTACCTGTACAACCTGGGGCTCGCGAGATGCGGCTTAAGCAGCGAATATGAGAAGCTAGCAAGAGGAACTGGATAGGCGAGTTGGACCATGTGGTCCACTTGTAGGAGGCGAGACGGGGGGTTCTCTATAGTAGGTGAGATGCCCACTTACGCTATCGCTTCCTGCTTGCCATAGAAGAGGAAAGATGTTTTTACCTTCCTACCCTAAAGGGGGATTTTACTCTTCTATCCCATGTAATTTTACCCTTTTGCCCTTGGTGCTCTCCGTGTAGCCCTTCAGAACAGTGGAGTTTGGCTATTGACATACCTAACCCATGGTATTTTGGTAATTTCAGGTCAGTTCAGTATGGTTATTTGCATATCTAACTCAGAGGCCTATAAATAGACCGATAAGGTGCCTGGGAAAAGGTTGTTGAACCTTTCTATATTCTTCCTCAGAGGCACCTAGCTCAGCATTGGATAGGGAGGGGAAGAACTTCAGATTCTTCCGGGTAAGAGGTGGGACCTCCGAGCTGAGACCATCGGTCTGTTTCTGGCCCTGTGACCCACGTCGGGAGGGTGATTCGAGGAGAGTGAGTGCTGCAATTTTAGGTCCGAACTCTAGGAGGAACCGGGTGACTGGTTTCAACACCCACCTCTTACCCGGAAGAATCTGAAGTTCTTCCCCTCCCTAGCCAATGCTGAGCTAGGTGCCTTTGAGGAAGAATAAAGAAAGGTTCAACAACCTTTTCCCAGGCACCTTATCGGTCTATTTATAGGCCTCTGAGTTGGATCTGCAAATAACCATACTGAACTGAACTGAAATTACCAAAATGCCCTGGGTTGGCTCTGCCAACTCCGCTATTCTGAAGGGCTACACGCAGACCACCAAGGGCAAAAGGGTAAAATTACCCGGGGTACAAGTGTAAAATCCCCCTTGGGGGTAGGAAGGTAAAAACATCTTTCCTCCTCTATGGCGAGTGGGGAAATGACCAGCGGCGAGACGAGCCCTCCTGCTCGTCTCGTAGGCCTCCTGCATTATGGCAGCCATCTCGCCCTCAAGGGCCTGCTCGCGCACCTGAAGGGCGTCTCGCCTACTGTAGAGAACCCCCCTGTCTCGCCTCCTGCGAGTGGACCGCATGGTCCCACTCGCCTATCCAGTTCCTCTCGCCAGCTTCTCCTGTTCGCTGCTTGAGCCGCCTCTCGCGAGCTCAAGGTTGTACACAATCCCCACTCTTTTCGAGGTTGCCCCAAGCTTGAAAGAAAGTCCAACCGAGGCTCGCGGCGTTGGGATTAGTTTATGAGAATCTTTGGCGGGCCCCCTCCTAGAGTATATAAATATGAGACCCCACCTCTTCATGGAGTGCCCCTTTTCTCATTTCCTCCTCTCTTCTACCCTCAACATGTCTCACAGCCAGAGTTTCCGTGAGCGTCTCGCAATGGTCCGGAAGCAAAACAAAGCCAATATGGCTGGTCTGATCCCATCTTTGGTCCACACCCCCGCTTCAGCACCTCCATCATCTCGCCCGAAGAAGGCCAAAACCGTCGACCCTCCACTCTCGGCCGACGCGACCTCCTCGGCCCCCTCGGCAGCCGAGACACTTCCTCCTACGTCTTCCGGGGAGAGACAGGTGATTCTTGACTCCTCCTCTCGCCTCTTTTCTTTTATTGTCTCGCTTATTGACCATGCTCTCTCAGGCAAACCTCACTGACTCTCCCATGCCTGTGAATCCTCCTGACATTACTGACCAACATTATCAACGCTCCGACTCGCCTCAGGAATCCTCCCACCTATCACGAGGAAAGAAGACCTCTTGCGCCTGGTGGGGAACTGTCGCATTCCAAGTAAGTAAACTCATCTTGTCTTCTCGCTTCCCACAGATTCCTATTCCCCTATCGGGTACATTCGAGACCGCTGGGCTAGCCTTCTTGCGAGACCACCCTTCATTATGATCTTCCACTTTTTTGTTACACAGGTAACCAGTTTGACTTGGGTACTGAGGATTCCCCCGTGCCGTCTCCCATCTCGCCTATTCCTCACCAAGATGAGATCAAAGACTACCTGGGTGATCCTATGGACCCTCTGGAGATGAAGCGCCGGATGGCCCGGATGTTTCGAAAATACACTCACGTCATCCGTGAGATGGAACGGGAGAAGCAAGCTACCGATCGACGCATTGACTGGCTGGAAACTGAATGTGCTCGCCTCTCTGCCGAGATCGATTTCGACGCTGTAATAGATGGGACAGACCCCCAGGCCATCATAAGCGAGACTGACCAACATCTCTGTCTCGCACGCCGCGGTCTAGACGTCGTCCGCGCCTTCCATCTACCTGGTCGCCCTCCATGTGCGGGATCTCGCGATGGCCATTGGAAGTGGCACAAGAGTTGTGGGGTCCTGGATTCGTCTCGCCTGTTTAATGCTTCCTTGTAACTTTATTATGTATCGATCAGCCACTCGCTTTTTTAATTATTAATTTGTTATTTAGGTCCCCCTGGATGAGATGCCCGCCTCATGCAGGACGAAATAATTTATTATGATATTTTTGTCAACTTCTTTCATGCTGGATTCTCATTATTACTGTGTTTAATTAATCTACTCCTTTATTTTATTTTTGGTTCATCGGAAAAGTCGCCGCGGTGTTTCACGCCTCAGGGTTAGGAGAGAGAGAGAAGATGAAACGTCGAGTTGCCCCTTCGGCTTCCTCATTTTTATTTTACCGCCCATCTTTTTCCCTCTCTTTATCTGCTATAAATACCCCCCCCCCGGATCCAGAAGCTCCACACTTACGCTATCGCTTCCTGCTGCTGCCGAGATCCAGAGCTCTTGCCTACTCACCCTTGCCCACCTCTTCTCGCATCCCGCTTCTACTTCATTCTTTTCTACTCCACCTCAATTCCAGCCGTCTCGCTCACTATGGAAAGAAGAGAGCAGAAGAAGACGAGGGCCGCAGCCACTGCGGAAGGCGATTTGTCGACCATGACTTCCCTCCCGGCAGAATCTTTGGAGAGGATTACAACCGCTTTGCCAGCGATTTCCTGGTCGAGGGGTATGAGTCTCGCCAGCCAAAGGTAGGCGAGGCAATTAACACCTTCTACTCCAGCGAACTCGCCTTCCCCGTCTCGCACTTAGAGATACTTTGGCGTTGTCCCCACGCAGTTTAACCCAAATTCCATCTCGATGTTGGTTGCTTTCGCCAGCTACCTGCGCCGCAAGCGCATCGAGTTCAGTCTGACTGTCTTCTGCAAGCTGTTTATCTACCATGTGAAAGACAATAGCGTATCCTACTTCACAGGCCAGGGTCTCAAGGTGTGCGAGACGCCTAACAAGAAGCACCATTGGCTAACCCGCTTCGTCTTTATTCGCGGGAACTTGGGAGGTGTCCCTCTCACCACGGTGTCTCCTGCCGGGGTGTACTACGAGACAACCAAGGTTGGGGGTGCCGAGAAGGCTCTCTGCGAGTTCTTCACAGGGAAAAATTTTGAGGTCAACTACCTTCGGCGAGACCTCGACTCGCTCCTTCCCGTCCTCCCCGGTGAAGGTATATTTGCACCCTCTCAATATTATGCTTATCGTCTTGCCTCATTCTAACCATTTTATTGCTCAGGAGAGAGAATTATCCCCATCCACCCCCTTACCAGAACAATAAGGGTCTCGCCCTTGCTAGCATGGCGGCGGAGGCGGCAAAGGAAACACTGAACCCCACCCCAAATAAGAGGTCTGGGGACGATGCCGCTACCTCGCGGCATAGCCCAAAGAAGAAGATGAAAAAGGCTGTGTCATTCCCCAAAGAGAAAAATGAAGCTGCCCCCAAGGAAAGGAAGGAAATGTCGGGGTCCCTGACCCACATTTCTGTGGAAAAATCTCCCTCACCTAGACATCAAGCCGTCTCGCCTGCCTGCGAGACGGCGCCACCTGACCAGACCACTACTACCTTAGTCCAGCCCGTCGAGCTTCCCCCTTGCGAGAATGGCTCTTCCAGCCGCTCGGCCCCCTCCTCACATCCAAATTATAACATGGGGCCCGTGGTGAACGACGCCGCCGGCGAGCCGGTACTTTTATGGGAGAAAGACTCCAACCGCATGTCGGTGTCTACTCTCCTCCCCTCCTGGAAGGAGTAAGACCCACCCACCAGCCATGCCTTCTCCCTCAGGTATGGTCTTTATGGTGGTCTTGTGGTTGAGCCCTTCGACAATGAGCCATCACGAGACCTCATTTTGAAGACTGCTCACACCCAGCTTTGCTCCATGGAGCTCTCGCATTGCTTCTCACGTCGCCTGGTCTTCAATAACATGAAGTGGAAATAGGCCGAGACCTGCCTTGTTGCGTAATGCGAGAAGTCAAATGACCTCGAGAAGCGGCTGGCAGTCGCTGACAACCTTCTCGCCCAATTCTAGGGCGGCGTGGTAAGCTTTTTAATTGCCACTCGCCAGTTTCACATGTTGAAACCAGTCACGCGGTTCCTCCTAGAGTTTTGACCTGAAATTGCAGCAGACACTTACTCTCCTCGAATCACCCTCCCGACGTAGGTCACAGGGCGAGAAACAGACCGATGGTCTCAGCTAGGAGGTCCCACTGTACAACCTTGGGCTCGCGAGAGGCGGCTCAAGCAGCAAACAAGAGAAGCTGGCGAGAGGAACTGGATAGGCGAGTGAGACCATGTAGTCCACTCGCAGGAGGCGATACGTGGGGTTCTCTACAGTAGGCGAGACGCCCTTCAGGTGCGCGAGCAGGCCCTTGAGGGTGAGATGACTGCCATAATGCGGGAGGCCTGTGAGACGAGTAGGAGGGCTCGTCTCGCCGCTAGTCATTTCCCCACTCACCATAGTGGAGGAAAGATGTTTTTACCTTCCTACCCCCAAGGGGGATTTTACTCTTCTACTACGGGTAATTTTACCCTTTTGCCCTTGGTGGTCTGCGTGTAGCCCTTCAGAACAGCAGAGTTTGGCTGTTGGCAGACCCAACCCACGACATTTTGGTAATTTCAGATCAGTTCAGTATGGTTATTTGCAGATCCAACTCAAAGGCCTATAAATAGACCGATAAGGTGCCTGGGAAAAGGTTGTTGAACCTTTCTATATTCTTCCTCAAAGGCACCTAGCTCAGCATTGGCTAGGGAGGGGAAGAACTTCAGATTCTTCCGGGTAAAAGGTGGGACCTCCGAGCTGATACTATCGGTCTGTTTCTGGCCCTGTGATCCACGTCGAGAGGGTGATTCGAGGAGAGTAAGTGTGTGCTGCAATTTCAGATCCGAACTCTAGGAGGAACCGGGTGACTGGTTTCAACATTACCACCATGCTCCCAAATTTTAATACAACATCTAAGGGGATATAATGTAAGCATAGAAAAATTTTCATAATTTTCCGAGCCATTTTGGGCCCTTATTTTGGACAAATAAACTTTGTTTAAGCTTTTAAAAATAACAAATTATTTTCAGAAATTCTCAAAATATATGTGGAGAACGCCCTCATTATGTGGAACATTTTTCATGTTGACCACTTTGCCCCCTGGGGCTCTGATTTGGCCCAGAAAAATCCACAACCTAAACGTGTATTTTGATCTGCAAATAGCAGATCTGCAAAACTCCACGGCTGAGATTGAGTCGGTCGATGCCTTATGTTGTTATATACGTACAGCGGATCAGCCGCCGATCCGCTGTGGGGGGCACAAAAACAGAGGCGGGGGGGGGGGGGGGGGGAGGAAATCCCGCCGTCCATCTCATCGCCGATGATGGATGGTGGCGATTTCATCTCGTCGCTGGGGGAGGTGGTGGTCTTCTACCACCACTGGACGTCAGCGCCTCCCCAGCCGGTTCGTCGAGGGCCGACGAGTCCCTGGGTGGTGGTCCGGCGGGTTGCCTCCGCAGGCCACCGCCTTATTTAGCCAACCCGAGAGCGGGGTGGCGGTGGTTCTGCTCCCACCGCCACCGCACCACCCCGCCTCTCCGACGTTGAGCCCAGCCTCGAAACCTCCCCTTGCCAGTGCGCCGGGGGCAGGGCTCTTCTCCGGTGGTGGTCCGGCGACCAACCGCCGTCGGCCGCCGCCGGAGAAAAAAATAGAGCAAAAAAAGCTGCTTCTCGGGTGCCGCGGGAGCGGCGTTTTTCGGCGGCACCCTAGCTTTCCCCCACCGGGAAAAGTCATCCCGGTGGGTTAGCCCTTCTCCAGCGCCACCCCCGGTGCTCGGAGGGGTTAGTCTTCCTACGACCACCACCTGACCTAGAGCATGGGTCGGGTGGTGCCGGCGGCGCTCCGGCCGCCTGGAGGCCCATGCAGATCGTCCAAAAGAAGGGGAAGCAGGAGGAGAGAGCTTTTATCTATGTAGGAGGGGTTTGGGAGTGGCCGGCTTGGTTGGCCATGCAAGGTGTCGGGTAGTGGAGCTCGGGCTTGTTTTTCCGGCGAGCTAGGGTTCCGGTGAGGGCTCCCTAGGCTGTGGTGGGTTGGTGTGGGGGAAGGCAAGCTGGGTAGGGCTTTATATAGGCAAGGGGGGAAGGGTTTTTATGGTTTGGGAGATGTGGGATTAATCCCATGGGGGGAGGATCTCCTCCTATCCCCTCCACTTGGGCTGGCCAAGTGGCACCAGTAGGGTGGCCCCAAGTGGCAACAAGTAAAATAAGATGAGTGGGCTTGGGCTTGGGCCTTGCTCCTTAAGGGGAAGGAAGAGTGGGAAGGAGAATTGGGCCTAGCTTGGCCCATGGCCTTATTCCCTCATATGGCCAATCTTTGGTGGCCCAAAGTGTGATAGGGTAGGGCCTTAACCAACTAAAGAAGAGGAGGTGAACACCTCTTTGGGGAAAATCCAATAAAATGACTTTTAGGGGGGGGGGTTGAAAAAAGTCAACCTTATGGTGGGTCCCCCATGCTGGTCAAAGTCAAAGTGTGTCCATGACATCGGGGTCGGGTCAAAGTTGGGGTGTCATGTTATTATTTGTGTGCGCACGCTTTTCGGTGCACGAACACGCTCGATTTGACTTAGAGTTGACCATTCATCATTGAAATTGTCCAGGATGATTTCTGTTGACTTCGTATTGACCATACGAGTCTAGAGCCACTGACTGGGGTTGAATCGGAGTTCGTTTGGTAAAAGTCCAAAATCTACGCGTCGCGACGCATTAAATTGGTCAAAAGTCTATATTCATCGTTACATCTCGGATTGTGACGCAACGAGTTCCGATGTGCTCGTATTGTCTATACGATGTCACAGGAATTGACAGAACTCAAGTCAGAGTTTGCTAGCTCCACTTCTTGCTTAGGGTTCCCTTCTACCAGGTCATGGGTAGAATTCAGGTCACTTTTATTGGGCGTACTAGGGCACTTGTGACCCAATAAAAGTCGGGATGTTACACGATGGGCTAAGGGTAGATGAGGGGGTCCTATTTATAGAAAACTTTAGGGCTTGTCGAGCTGCTCCCTTGGGCCAACTCGCCAGCCTCGACGCCGACCTCCCGCAACCTATTCAACCAGAAGCGAGCCAAATCAAAAACAAACATTACATTCACGCGAGATCAACAAGCACTGAATATTAAACATCATTACAATTATTAAGCATAATTATGCGAGTGTCCTCAAGAAAAATACAACAAAGGAAAGGAGTTATTACAAAACACGGGAAGATCTGAGGGGCCCAGAGGGCGAGTGTCGGTAGGGTCAGCTAGAGAGACATTTCCATCTACCCCGGCCTCACCCCCATCCCCGGTGGTCTGCGAGGATTATTGAACTCACGGATCCTCTCAAGGTCTTGATTTACAAGGCGCGTATTCTCTTGTATGCGGTCCATGATGGATCCGGGAGAAGTCATCTCACTGCCCGATCCTCGCCTCACCTCGTCTGCCAGCATCACATAGTCCTGCTCAAGCGCGCGCAGCCGCTGCACGTCGATGTCCCTCTCCTCCTAAACCTCGCGCAGCATGAACCCATACTTCTTGAGGACCCCAACAGTTCGCTTCCTCATCTCGGCAGGGTCGATTGAGACATCTAAAAAGCCTTCCAGTGAGTTAGGAGTGGGAGGTGGCCAGTAGAGTCCCGAGTTGGAGGATTCTTCGGCTTCAGATTGCCCGGGAAGGCCTGCGACAATAGCAATCCAGATGAGGTGCAACTCGGGATTCAAACATGGCGAATGCTTCAACTAACCATGCGAGGTGGACGTCCACTGAAGGTGTGGCTGTCCTTGGTTGGGTCATGCAAGAGGAGAGGTCGGCACCTTGCCATGTCTCGGACGAATGGAGCCCGGGAAGGGGATCAGATCGAAAGCAGGGATAGGGATGTCCTTCATGCCTCCCCCCGCAAGTGAGGAGTTGGGAGTAGGTTTGTGCGATGGTTCGTGAGCTGGCGATTTCTGCGACAACAAGCCCAGGCTGGTGGTCCCGAAGGTTGGAGTTGAAAAGTAAAAAAGAAAGAACGGGTCAGAAGGATAGTGAGAACAGGCATTAGGGGAAGACTAGTTACCCAGGCCTCCCGCGTGATCATCGATAGAGGTTTGAGGGTGTGATTCCTTGGGAGAGGACTCGGCTCGCACCAAGGGGGTATCTGCATCGGCTCGATGGGAAGGAGCGTGGTCGGCGAGAGCATCATTGATTCCCTTCCCGTTAGACTGATCGGCCTGTAAAGAGACCTTGAGGGGTTATTCCCTAGCTATCTAATTGCAATCAATATGCATGGGAATAATCCCTAGATACAAACTTCGTGGAGGATGAGGCGAGCCCATGATCCGGTGTGGAGGGTAGGTCGTCATGGACGGTCTCGCCAACTTTTGGGTCAGATCTAGCCACTTTCGCGGGCTTGCGCTTCAGTGATTCACTCGGTGACTGGTGGGAGAGCCAGGGGCGGAGCTTGGCAGCGCTGGCAGAATTAAGCTCCTTGGAACGGTTGATCCTCTCTTGGAACTCCTTGGAAATAGGCATGGTGTAACTAGAATCAGAAAGGTAGGGGACAGTAACATTCTTCCAGGCGGACGAGGATATCTATAGCAATTGATGGATCCCACCACAAGATTTTTTACTCCTGCCACACTCGCCGATCTTCCGGGGCTGGATGATTCTTTCCGAGTTTGGGGCAATCTCGCAAAGAGTGGGGATTGTGTACAACCTCATGTCCAGCGAGTGGGTTCGGCATGAGCAGGCCCAACCAGGTAAGGAGTGGTCTAGGCCTCGGGCGAGTCGGAGGAGCGAGTGTCGTAGAGTTTGCTCGACTCGCTCAGGCAGGAGGGAGCGGAATACGGGGCGAGTGGAGCACCTTGTCTCGCACTCTCCCCTAGACCTTGGAAGGTGACCGACGAGTGGGACGGTCGGATCCGCACTCGCCCAAGATCCTGGTAGTGGGAGGCGAGTGCCAGCCCCATCGAGCACTCGCCGCCCCAGGCGAGTGGTCTTTTCAGGGGCAACCCGTCTGATAGTACCTTTTACTATTTTTGCCCACGTTGGCCTGTCAATAGCCATTCAGAACATCGGAGTTGCGCTGTTGGCAGGCCTATTCGGGCTACATATAGCCTGTTAGAAGAGCAGAGTTGCGTTATTAGCAGACCAGGTTTGGAATCCTATAATTAGATCCACATGAGTACCTCAAAAGACAAGTTTTCTCATCTTCCTGGTCTTATAGCGTTTTTGGGGCACCCTTAGCTCAGCACTAGCTAAGGAGGGGAAGCACTCTAAGATCTTTAGGGTATGTGGTGGGACCTTCGTGCTGCAGTCGTGGGTCATTCTCCAATCCTAAGTTTCCGGTTGGGCTAGCTCATTTGGAGAAGTAGGTGTGTGGTCACCCCTTATTAGGGTCCGAACTCCACAGAAGACGGTTTTCGGTTTCAACAGTGGTCTCCCAGGATGTGATATTTGACGAATTGACGACATACTAGGGTAGATTATCTGTGGAGGTATAAGGGAGCAGGTCTGACAGAGGGAAAGTTGAAGCTGCTCAGGATCTTCTAATGGAGTTGTTTGTATCACCAGATGCTCCGGTTTCATATAGCTCTGGGCGAAAGCTTCTAGACCTGGAAGCAGGGGGAGTGATTCTCCTAGTGTGCCCGAGAGGAGAGTTAGTTCAGAAGAAGCAACAGAAGTGGTGGATCAGGGTTAAGCCCTACAGAGGTCCATAGGCATCATTATTCCACCGGCCTGATATAAGGACGGGAACATGGTGAGTTTCATCTCATGTTTCTTCGCAGGTCTCTTGGATGAGCAGTAGCCATCTTGCTTTGAAAATTTCACTGGCATTAAGGAGTGGGAAGATGCTATGGATGAGGAGATGGCCACCCTCAAGAAGAATGAGACTTGGGATCTTGTGCCCAAGGTCAAAGGAATCACTCCTGTGATATGTAAGTGGGTTTACAAGCCGAAGAAGAAGACTGATAGTAGCATCGAGCGGTATAAGGCTCGTCTTGTAGCTCGGGGGTTCTCGCAGCAGTACGAAGTAGATTATGGAGAGACATTTAGTCATGTGGCCAAGATAACTTCAGTTCAGGTGATGATTTCTTTGGCGGCTTGCCAATGATGGAGGATTTGGCAACTCGACGTAAAGAACATTTTTCTTTATGGAGAGATTGACAAAGACATCTTTATAGTACAACCACTTGGTTATGTTTCTGAAGAACATCTAAGACACGTCTGTAAGCTAAAGAAGACCCTTTATGGTCTGAAGCAGGCGCCACAAGAGTGCTATGAGAAGATCACAAAATACCTCAAGTTCTGTAGATACTTTACTTCAGACTCAGATTCAAGTCTATTTGTTAAGCAGAGGAGGGAGCTTCAAGTCCAAGTACTGTTGTATGTTAACGATATGATCATCATCGGGAACTCGGAATAAGAAGTATCTAGGCTCAGAGCTGAGCTAGTTATCTGGTTCGAGATAAAGGATCTTGGGAAGCTCCACTATTTCCTTGGACTCGAGGTTGAGAGGAAGAATTGCGGTGTGCTCGTTTCCCAGAAGGGATATGTGGAGAGAATCATTAAGCAATTCGGCATGCGGGAGAGGAAGAATAGTTCTACTTCTTTATAGGTTGGTCTCAAAATTTGGTGTGATGAGGGAAGGGTTCTTTCAAATCCCATTAGTATTCCGGGCTCTCGTGGGGAGTCTCATATATATGACGATTACAAGGACAGATATTACCAATGTTGTGGGCTAAGTAAGTCGGTATATGGCGAAGCCGCAGAAGCCTCATTTGGTGGCATCTAAAGGTATCTTGAAGTACGTTAAGTCCACCTCAGATACGAGTCTTTTTTACAAGAGGTATACAGGCTTTAGTCTGCATGGTTACACAGATGCTGATTATGAGGGAGATATAAATGATCAAAAGTTGACATCTGTCTATGTCTTCTTCACAGAATCGACAGTTGTCTTGTGGTGTAGTAAGAAGCAGGATTCAGTGTCTGTATCCACTACGGAAGTAGAGTTCAAGGCTTTAGCCTTGGAAGCTTAGGAAGCCATCTGACTTAGGATATTAGTGGAGGACATCCATGAGGAAGTGCGGGGTCCTACTCTGCTTTCAGTGACAATGAGAGTGCTCTCAAACTGGTCAATAATCTAGTTTGTCACACGCAAACAAAGCACATCGAGATCGAGCATCACATTGTTCGGTAGAAGGTTCTGGAGGGGTCTTTGATGGTTGAATTTGTGTAGAGTCAGGATAACATTGCAGATATCTTTACCAAGCCATTGTCAAAGGGACCATTCACATGGTTGCGGGGTTTGCATGGGCTGGTTTCCACTTCTCACTACATGGGAGAGTGTTGAATTTGTTGATGTGGAAGTGAAGTAGAGTGGGGCGGTCTAATATGGTAGACCGTACAAACTGTAGAGACTGCCATCAGTCTGGCGGATGGAAGGTGGCGGTTAGTCAGAATTAGGCTTCTTCTCTTCTCTCCTATGGTCTGGTTCAACAAGCTCCATGGGAGGTAACCGGGTGGTTAGCAGCAGCTAACCGTGGCTGTTGCGGTGTGGACTGTGAGACCGCACAGTTCACTTGAAGCTATCAAGTTCTCTAGCTCGTGAAGGGGCACGCGGTTAGCGCGGTCTGCAGAGACTATCCAATCAGTTCGCTGGGCCCTATTCACGCGATTTGTGTCAGAGTCCACTGGTTATGTGGACTTGGTCATGGTGTTATGATAAGTCCAGATTGTTGCCTAGTTTGAAGTGTTTGCTGTATTATGTGGTCCATGTAGGTTGTTGTTGTTTGTGTGGTCTGACTCTGGTATCCACATTTGTGCGTATAGGTTGTGCTAGCTGTCGGATGATGAGCAGTTATCCTATCGCTATATGCGGTGATCACACTCCCCCTATCACATATAAATAGGAGTTTCCGGCTCATCATATATAACGAGAACAGTGAGAACTCAGCTTGTGTTTTGATCTTGCGGTTACGGTTTTCTAACTGGCACAACTAAGTGAAGTTGACTTGTATGTGCAAGTTTTGCGACTAGCACTGGGCGACTAGGCAACTAGTTGGAGGGCTCAGTGTGGAACTGTTCACGGTTTACGGTTGGCGATATATAGCAGGTCGCGGTCTCAACGGCTTGACTCCACTTCCTCCGGGTTGTGGTTAGTTCGAGTAGTTCGCCCTGTCTATCAGCGGGTTCTATTTAGTTCATCAGCATTCAATAACAGGAAGTCCATACTACTTGGTTGCGGTTTGGCGACTTGGAAGTTTCGGCGGACAGAGCTTGCGGTCAGCGGCTTGTGCGGTTCCAGATATCAGACCGCGCGATTTCTTCTTGGTTGTATTTTTGTTTCCATCAAGTACATTGCGAAATCATGTCTCACAATGTATGTCTCGCCCTATAAAGAAGGTTATTTTTTAGATTGAGACTCTTGTGCTTCTGTTGTTATTGATTTTTTACTTAACTTGGTTGTGATTGAGTGTTCCTGCGACCTTTCTTCGCTTCCATCATAAATTTTTACATGGAATCAGAGGGGTGTTGAGGAGTTAACAGCTCATCAACCTCAAAGGCTTGTTATTCCTTTGAAGTTCAAGTAAATAAAATCTGAGCAATGTAAGCCAGTTATGCAAGAGGTCTTGAGATTGAGCTCTTGACGCAGACCAACTTCAAGAAGTGGCGGTCTTACATGGAGAACTATCTTTTGGGTGAGGAACTTTGGGAGGTTGTCTGTGGAGACGATAGGCAAGAGGTGGTAGCTTTTATCAGGAATGCTGAGGCGGTGAAAGCTTGGAGGAGGACTAATACGAAGGTTAAGTTCACTCTTAAGCGGGCTATATCATCAGAGCTATTTGACCACATCACCGGATGTCGGTCAGCTATTGAAATCAGGATGGCCTTAAATGGCCTGTTCAACAAGAACGTAGCTCGACTACAATTCCTGGAAAATGAGTTGACAAAGGCCACTCTGGGTGATATGTCTATATCATCCTTTTTCTTGAAAAAGAAGAACCTCTATGCTGAGATATCGGCATTTGACCCGGAAGAGTCTATCTCAACGGCAAAGCTGAAGAGGTACATCATTCGCGGGTTGTGGAAGGAGTATGTTGTCTTTGTGACTTCTATGCAGGGTTGGGCCAATCAACCATCATTACTCGAGGTGGAGAACCTGCTAGCTTGTAGGAGAGCTTAGCAAGACAGATGGCTGGAGTTTCAATCTCAGGGAGAGATGACGAGGTTCTCTTCTTTGGCAAGAAAAATAGATTAGAGAGGAAGAAGTCACATTTTAGCGATGATTCGTCTTCTTTATCATAGCAGGAGAGGAGTAAGGATCATAGGTAGGATGGCAGGAAGAAGAGATGAGGACCTATGCGCTACAAGTGCAATAAGCTTGGTCACATCTGGAAGGCATGTAAGGTAAATGTCCAACCAGGACATGCTGCACGAAAGGAAAAGACTGAATCTAGAACTAAGGAAGGAGAATGGGGAAGTGACTTCATGACGAGAACTTGTGCCCATGCTTTTGCCTCCATCAACTATCAGGAGGACTATATCGTGGACTCAGGATGTGGTCATCACCTCACTGGGGACGAGTCGAAGTTCTCTACTCTATAGGACTACAAAGGTAAAGATGTCATTATTATTGCTGATGATATTGTGCATGCAGAAAAGAGGAGGGGAGGGTTTTCTTTAGGTAGTGATCGGGGGACACTCATGTTGAGGAGTATGTATCACTTGTCGGGAATGAAGAAAACCTCTTTTCGGTGACCAACGCTGTATACCCCGGGTATCACGTTCTATTCGGCCCGATAGAAGTGAAAATTCTCTGAAATATGTATGTATAACCCCATATTCGCTGAGTCGGACCAGGAGACACCAACGGTCAGGATTGGGCTAGCCAGAGGAGCTCCCGCCCTGAAGAAGTTCCCGCCCATTAGTGGGCGGGAACGCTTGAGCTTGCGCCAAGCTCCTGCCTTGGAGGAGCTCTCGCATGTAAGCAGGCGAGACCGCTTGCGCCGAGCTCTGGGCGGGAAGGCTCTCGGCTCAGAGTTCTCGCCGAGTGGGGCCCAGGGCCCTGGGTAAAATGACCTAATTACCCTCAGGTAAAATTACCCCTATACCCTCAGGATAAACCGCGGGATTTGGCTATTGGCAGATCATCTAAGGGTATTTCAGTAATCTCAGGTCAGCAAAAGGCTATAAATAGACCCATAAGGGCTCCTTAGAAGGCAAGCTTTCATTATCTTCCAATTTCCAGTGCTTTCTGAGGAGCTTCTAGCCCAGTTTTTGGCATTGGAGGGGAAGCTCTCAGAGAACTTCCGGGTGTGAGGTGGGACCTCCCTACTGAGGCTTTAGGTCAGTCTTAGGTCCTTTGAATCTAGTCGAGGGTTGAGGCTTGATAGAAGTAGGTGTTGGCTACACCCCTGTTTTGAACTACCATTGAGGTCATTTTTGGCTTCAATAGTTCTGGCGCGGTGAGCGTGGAAAGCAATTGATACAAGAAAGCCTTGAGTTTTGTCCCATGGCTGGAGGTGAAGGTGAATGGTCTGGTTCTGGAGGCTCCCCCACCCGGGGAGAGGAAGCGACGAGGAAGATGCTGGACGACTTCAGGCGCGAATTCCTACAGACCATCAGCTTGGCCTTCTCGGCCCGAAGCGAGTGGGCCACACCTAAGGTTTGGATAGAGGAGGTCCCGCTCTTGGGCGAAAACGCCCCCGGACAGTGCCCGGGGAAGGAGGTCCCGACAGAGGCTAGCGAGAGGGACGTGGCCGCGCGGGAGCTCTTCCCAGGACAGCGCCCGGGAAAGGAAGCTCTGACAGATTTGGGCGAGAGGGAGGCGACAGTGCGAGAACTCTTCCCTGGGCACGGTCTTGCGGATCGGGCCAGCCAGCCGAGGCCGCAGGACGTGCCCTCTCGCCAGGCAGGAGGCGAGAGCCCTTTCAACGAGCTCATCATCTCAGCTCCGGTACCGGAGGGGTTCCAGGAGCCTGACATGTCCTACTACTCAGGAAAGGATGACCCTGTACAGCACGTGTAGTGGTTTGAAGATGTCGTTTCGATAAGGCAGATGACGGATGCCCTCAAGTGTCGGCTATTTGTCATCACGTTGAAGGAGAAGGCTCGGGACTGGTTCCACTAGTTGTCAGCAAGGTCGATCTACTGTTTTGAAGATCTGCGAAGAAGTTTCCTTTTGAGATTCTAAACATCAAAGAAGCGGAAGAAGGATGCGGAGTGCCTGTTTGCAGTGAGGCAGAAGTCGGATGAGACACTGGGTCACTATGTTGACCGGTTTCAGGAAGAGATCCTCTGGTCCAGGAGGTCCCAGGGTACGCACTGATGCCAGGAGGTCCCAGGGTACGCACTGATGCTCGCCTTTACCCTGGGGCTGAGGCCGGGATTCTTCAGTATGGAGTTGAAAAGAGTGCCCCCCCCCCCCCCCCCCCCCGCTCCTTTGAGGAGCTCATGGAGAGGGCGGTAAAAGAGATAGACTTCGAGAGAGCAAATCCAGCGTTCGCTAGGAAGTTGGCCAGGCTGGCGGAAGATGATGTGAAGGAACCTGCAGCAGGAAGGCAGAAGGAGCCGAGGGAGCAGAGGGAGCAGAGAGAAGAAAGAAGGAGAGAAGAACCCCAAAGACACGGGCAGCAGCAGGGATGGGGGGACCGGGAGCTGAATAACCGGTTGGGTTGGAGGCCCCAGGAGGGTCGCCTCCAGGGCCAAGGAGGAGGCTACCAGGGGAGAGATAACTTACGGGAACCCAGGAGGTTCGACCAACCGACGTGGAGGCAGGAGCCAAGGGGTCACGTCCCGCCGCCGCAAGAGGCCATGGAGGTGGGCAGAGGAAGAGGAGCGAGGAGGGGAGTTCGAGGAGCAGGGAGAAGAGGAGGAGGAGATGGAAGAAGGGGTAGGGTGGCGTTGCTATTTTGTGACTTCCACCAGGAGGAGGGTCACGCAACGGATACCTGCCCTGAGTTCTTAGAGATGAGAGAAGCAAGAGGAGCAGGGAGGCAGGATTTGCCGGTTAGGATCGTGGAAGTACTGCAGGGGAGATGGCGGATATATGTGAAGATCGGGTAGACGTGGGAACCCGGGGGGGGGGGGGGTGGGGAATCAGGGTGATCCACGGAGGAGTGGGGATCGAGGCAACCCGCAAGGGGAGCCTTCAAACCAAGTACCGAAGGGGGGTCGCCTCTACCTCCCAAGCTCCCCCACCGGAAGAAAAGATCACCTTCTCGTCAGCAGACATGGCAGACTATGAAGATCCGTTCTGTGACGCCCTGGTGATCCAGACGGCGGTGGAGAATTTCACAGTCTCAAGGATACTGGTAGACAACGGGAGCTCAGTAAATGTTATCTTCAAGAAGGCCTTCGATGAGATGAGGGTTGAGGGGAAAAGGATCTTGGCTTCGGATGGACCGTTGTTCGGATTCTCTGGAGAGAGGAAGGAAGTAGAAGGAGGAGTAGGGCTACATGTAAAGTTGGGAGGCGTGTCATGGAACTGCAGGTTCGTGATAGTGGATGCTCCGAGCAGTTACAACGCCATCTTCAGGCGTCCCCTCATTAGCGCCTTTCGCTGCGTCCCCTCCTCTTTCCACCAATGTCTTAAGTTCAATAACAGAGGGGTGCAGGTTAGGGTCAGGGGGGATCCGAAGGCGGCGAGGCAATGTTATGTGACGGCGGTCAACGCCGTGTCCTGGATGGTCGAGGCAGAAGAGCTAGAGAGGGAGATGGCGGAGCAGGAGGAGGACGTCGAGGAAGAAGGGATGAGCTTCGAGGAGGCGAGGACGGAGACAGCAGAGGAGCAGGAGAAAGTTGAGAGAGAGGCCCAGAGGGGCGTGGAGGACGAGCAGCAGCAGGAGGGGCCAGAGGAGGCGATGGAGATTGAGGAGGAAGGAAGGGAGGATGTTGGATCCCTAGTTGATTTGGGCTAGGTTCACTAACTTAGGATGTGACCCAACATGTATAGCCAGGGTCATAGTTGTGTCCTAGAGTCTATGCCAAGTCCTTAGAGTCAACATCAGATGGACCAGCTATCAAAAAGACTATTAGAGACTCAAGACTTAGAAGATTTCAAGACTAAGTAAAAATGAGTTCGACGTTCGTCGAACTCAGGTCGACGAAAGGCGTTCTCAGCTCGACGATTTTGATATATTTCTCTGAGCTGAGCTCGACGATCTTCATTCTCTGGTCGACGAAAATTGGGATACTTCAACAAACTAAAGTCAGGATAACTCCAGATTATTCTAAGTCCAACTTCAGACTTTGGTCGACGAACAAGATTCTGAGCTCGACGAACTTGGACCTCAACTTCTCAGGTCGACGAAGTCAACTTCTCAGGTCGACGAACTCAGTACTCTACTCGACGAATTCTGGAACCAGAAGATTTGTGTCGATACTTAGGGCATGTGTCGACACCAACTATGTCGACACCAGAAGACTTGTGTCGACACCAAGAATAATCAGTCGACACCCACTTATGTCGACACCAAAAGATTTGTGTCGACACCAAGATTATTAGTCGACACCAACTGTGTCGACACCAGAAGACTTGTGTCGACACACAGAATATCAGACAACACAAAATACTTGACTAAGTCCAGAATTGTTGCTGAACTCCAGTCGATGAATTCAATATCTCAGCTTGACGAACTTCAGACAAAAAATTGGCAACATACAGTGTTCAAGTTCTCAGCTCGACGAACAGAAGCTGTCTGGTCGACGAATTCAACATCTCAGCTCGACGAATTGGTAACTCAGTTCGACGAATTCTATCAACTGTTCGACGATTCCAGACTTAGCCATTTCCGGCCTTCTATCTCTATTCTAATGCGGAAATTCCTGAGTAATTAATGCTCAAACATTCTCTGAATGTATCCATTAGAGGAAGCATTAATTACGGTCTTCTTCAGGAATATTACTTGCCGATTTTCCACGGGACAATTGAGGAAATGATTCAATGCTGATTATTCTCAAGGCGTCAGCATTAATTACAGATGATTCAAATTTTTGAAAAGATATAGAAGAAAACAAGATCGAGAATTAGTAAGTAAGAACGAGAACAAGAACAAGGATATACTCAGTCAGAAAAACAGAGACACAGATAGACTGACTGCAAGAATTCATACAGAAGCAGAAAAGCTTTACACAGAAATTATATTGAAGCTTATAGTGATGGGCAATGATCTTCATTCAGAAGAAGAAGAATAATCATACAATATCAAGAGTCTTCTTCTTCCACATTCTCTCTAGGACTTCCAAGGACAACAGATATCAAATCAGTCAAGAATCTCCTGCATCACTGCTTGTCAAGAACTCTGACTGAAGGCCTATCACCCTATGCAAAGCTTCCAAGCCTGAACCCCTTTCAATCTCAGGGGGAGCTTTGACAACATCTTTGAATCCACATAGTCTTCTCAGTTGTATATTGAGAAAGAGAAGACTTCCATCACTCTCTTCCCCCTCCTGTGTAAAGGGTTGTCATCTCCCTTCAAAAGTGATTTTTGGTTGCAAGTCACCTGATCAAAAGACTTGAGTTGGTTTTTGGGGACCTGATCAAAATACATTGGTGTCAGACACCTGATTAAAAACCTAAGTGGATTCCTACCAAGGGTGGTAGAAGAGTGGACTACCCAGATTTGGGGAACCACTATAAATTTCTTATGTCATCTGGTTGCTTATCTTTTCTTTTTGTTCTTGCTGTGTGGCTGTGATTAGGTTTATTATTTTCTGTTTTCCAGTTTCTTAATTGCTGCACATTTTCAGTTTACAGCAAAAGCTATAACAACACATTTATAGAGACCTAATAAATTTTAAATATACTCTATTCACCCCCCTCTATAGTATTGTAGACCTAACCCTCACTTTCAATTGGTATCAGAGGAAGGTTCCTTTGGTTGGACAAGTTAATCCTTGAACCAAAGATTCTGTGTTAGATATACACATCACTTTATTCACATTTAACTTAGAAACACAGCCATGACACAGAACAAAGATTATGCAAGCACCAGACCTCTAGTTTGCAACTTGCAAAAGTTTGGAATCTGGAAGGCAAGAATCAAGCTATATATGAATTCTATTGATGAAGATATCTTTGCTTCCATCTTAACAGGAGTACCTCCAGCACCTACAGCTCCTCCAAGCACTTCTACAAATATGACTGCAGTACCTCCTCATAATGATGCTTACAGGAAAGCCAAGATGGCCGATGCAAAAGCCATGAACATATTAGTACAGACATTGTCTGATGACATTTTCCAGAAGGTTGCTGAGTGCAAATCAGCAAAAGCCATTTGGGATTCCCTAAACCAAATGGTTGATGGATCAGCTGATGAAAGGAAGGATAGGAGATCAAATCTCATATCCCAATATGAGAATTTTAAGAAGCAGGAAGCTGAAACAGTCTCAGAGATGTATAATAGACTAAGCTCAATTATTAATGAGCTAAAAACTCTGGACAAGGTCATCACTCTCACTAAAGTGAATGACAAAATTCTGATGTGCTTCCCAAGCTCATGGGACACAAGAATTTGGCCCATTAAGGAGGCCAGATGCCTAAATGAGATTTCAACTGAATCTCTATTAGGCAAACTGAAATCTTATGAGCAGTTAATAAAGACAAGGGAAGCTACTGAACAAAAAACATCTCCAGCAGCCAAAAGAGATCAGAACATAACATTTAAAGCCTCAGAAGAATCAGAATCCACTGCATCAAATGAAGAGCTCATGAGTCTCTTTGCAAAGAGATTCTTCAAGATGGCTAGAAAAGACTTCAAGAGGAAGTCAGCAAGAAAGGATGACAGACCAAAGTATGATAAGACACCAAAAAACGAAGTGGTGTGTTATGGATGCAGAAAGCCTGGGCACTTCCTCTCTGAGTGTCCAGAGAATCAGAAGAGAGAAAAGAGAAAAGAAAAGGAAAAGGATTCCAGAAAATAGTTCACCAGCAAAGCCTCTTCTAGCAAACACAAGAGGAAGGAAAAGGGGTTTGTAGCTGAGTCCTGGAGTGAGACTGAAGAAGAGTCAACATCCTCAAGCTCCAGTGAAGATGAGGAAGAAGAAAGAGCAAAGGAGGTTTGCCTCATGGCAATAGATGCCTCAAGAAGCAACTCAGAAGAAGGAGATTCAGAAAATGAGGAAGCTTCTGAATCAGAAGCTGATCAGGTATTATCATGGTTTGATTATAATTCAGAATCTTTTAAATCAAATTTTAAAATCATGTGTTTAGATTTAATCAACTCTGAGAAGGAAATCAAACTTCTCAGAGATAAGCAAGTTAACTATGATAGCTTAGTATTAGAAAATACTAAATTGAAAAATGAAATAGATATGTTTAGTGAACAAATCACCCTTCTAAAAGATGAATTAAATAAGGCAAAATAGCTAGAAGAATCACTAAATGGAAGAAGCAAACAACTAGCAGAAATCACTAACACATCTAATGCTAGATTTAATGGAAGTAAGTTAGGATTTGGTGCATCATCTAGTGAACCACCTGTTATTCAGAAAAACCACCTGTCACAACCCATCAATTTTATTTTTGAGAAAGGAAAGAAGAATACTGAGAAAGTATATAAAGTAAATAAAATTCTTAAACAAATTCAATATAAGGACAAAATTGAAAAACAGAAAACACCCAATAAAAACAAAGTTCAGCAATTTTCGTCGACCTCAGATCGACGAAAAGGGGCCAGTTCGTCGAACCCAGATCGACGAGCTCTGGACGCCAACTATAGTTATCATTATTCGTCTAACTGCAATCGACGAACTTTGTATGGTTCGTCGAGCAGAGATCGACGAACGTGGGGCGCAGAGAATGAACATGTTTATTCTCTGGGCAGAGATCGACGATCTCAACCCAATTCGTCGAACTCTGGTCGACAAACTTACATAAATTCGTCGAACCCAGGAAGACTTAACCAAAACTATAACCTTAACATAAACTTAAATACTTCTAGGAAATCATTTAATCCCCTAGCTGACTGGACCATTCCACCTAGGAGATACCACCCCCTAGGATATAAATCTCAGCCAGAATTTTTTGTTATTTCTAGTTTCTCTTATCAGGCATACAAAGGGCCCAAGGTAACCTGGGTCAAAAATAACTAACTGTTTGTATTGCAGGTGAAAAATTGTCCAGGGGTAAATGAAACTTGGTACCTGGACAGTGGTTGCTCCAAGCATATGACTGGCAGCAAGGACATCATAGTCAACTACAAGTCCAAACTGGGGCCAAAGGTTATCTTTGGTGACTCAAAATGTGGTCAGTCAGAAGGAGTTGAAGAAGTAAGAATATGAGCTGTCACATTCAGAAAAGTGACATATGTAAGTGGACTGAAGCATAACCTCATCTCCATAAGTCAATTATGTGATGATGGTTATCAGGTTTACTTTAACCCATCTACTTGCTCTATTATTGATAAAGATAAACAAACTGTTTTAACTGGAAGTAGATAAGAAAACATTTATTTAGTAAACTTTCTTTCTGCCACAACTGATATCTGTTTACTGAATTTGACTAGTAATCAGAATGATTTATGACACAAAAGACTAGGACATGTAAATCTGAAAAATATTGCTAGGTTATCTAAGCACAACCTTGTTAGAGGTCTACCTTCTGCCCCCTACAAGAAGGAAGGTTTCTGCAGGGCTTGTCAACTAGGCAAGCAAACTAAAACTAGTTTCAAATCAATTAATAAGAGTGATTCACCTAGGATCTTGTACTTGCTACACTTGGATATTTTTGGACCCATTGTTGTACAAAGGCTAGGAGTGAAATCTTACACTTTAGTTATAGTGGATGACTTCTCCAAGTTCAGTTGGGTATTCTTTCTGAGAACAAAGTCAGATACATTCAAGGTTCTTACAGATTTTCTCAGGACCATACAGATTGAGTTCTCTACTCATGTTGCATTGATCAGAAGTGATCATGGCATAGAGTTTGAGTCTCTTCTTATGCATGAGTTCTGTGAGAAGGAAGGTATCAGGCATTGCTTCTCAGCTCCTAGAACTCCCCAACAAAATGGGGTAGCTGAAAGGAAAAATAGGACACTCATTGAAGCTGTAGGTACATTGCTTGCTGATGCATACATGCCACTAAACTTTTGGGCAGAGGCTGTAAGCACTGCAAACTATGTCCTGA
This sequence comes from Platanthera guangdongensis, assembly GCA_039583875.1. Taxonomy (NCBI): domain Eukaryota; kingdom Viridiplantae; phylum Streptophyta; class Magnoliopsida; order Asparagales; family Orchidaceae; genus Platanthera; species Platanthera guangdongensis. The sequence goes on from CM077160.1 coordinate 132,205,971, forward strand.
ATAGGAGTTTAATTCACAAACTGAAGAACAAGACTCCCTATGAATTGCTCAAAGGGAAGAAATCTAAAATAAACTATTTTAAAGTTTTTGGTCGTACATGTTATATATATAATAACAATAAGAAATATATTAGAAAGTTTGAAGCTAAGGCTGAAGTTGGAGTTTTTCTAGGATACTCCCAAGTAAGCAAGGCTTGTAGGGTATTCAATAAATCAACATTAAAAGTAGAAGAGTCTATTCATGTTTCTTTTGATGAAACTAACATGCATTACAAGGAGAAAGAAGTTTCTACCAGTAGCAACTTGCAGGTACCCCACTTGTGTGAGACATTGGATGGACTAAACCTCACCCAAGAGGTTCCCACTCATCCCTCTCCACAAGTCATTGAAGATAGTGAAGAAGATGAAGCTGAAGAACATGAGACTCAACCAACAACAAATATAATTCCACAAGAGGAATTTATTCAAAATACTGTTGCAGAACCAACTCCACCCACCGATTTTGTCACACTCAAGGATCACCCCAGATCTCAAGTACTTGGAGACATATCAGTAGGTGTACAGACAAGGCATCAACTCAACCAAGACTTGATGCATGCCTGTTTTCTCTCTCAGGTTGAACCTCTAACCATTCATGATGCTGAGCAAGATCCCCGCTGGATCCTTGCAATGCAAGAGGAACTAAACGAATTTGAGAGATGTAGAGTTTGGGATTTGGTTCCAAGACCCCAAAACTACCCAGTTATTGGAACCAAATGGGTTTTCAGGAATAAGCTTGATGCCCAAGGAGTCATTGTGAGGAACAAGGCTAGGCTTGTTGCTCAAGGATATAGGCAAGAGGAAGGAATTAACTATGATCAGACCTTTGCACCTGTTACAAGGTTGGAAGCTATAAGGATCTTCCTTGCCTATGTAGCATTCAAAAGGTTCAAAGTCTTTCAAATGGATGTGAAAAGTGATTTCTTAAATGGAGTGTTACAAGAAGAGGTTTATGTAGAACAACCTCCATTTTTTTGTTTCTCCAACTTATCCCTCTTATGTTTTTAAATTAAATAAGGCTCTTTATGGTCTAAAGCAAGCTCCAAGAGCTTGGTATGAGACCTTAACAAGTTTCTTATTAGAGCATAAATTTATAAGAGGAACTGTAGATAAAACCTTTTTCACTAGACATCATAAGGACCAAATTTTGTTAGTACAAATCTATGTAGATGACATTATATTTGGCTCTACAGATTCAAAATTGTGCAAGAGGTTTTCTGACCTCATGCATTCTAAATTTGAAATAAGTAGCATGAGAGAGCTTTTATATTTCCTTGGTCTCCAAGTGAAACAGCTTCCTGATGGCATCTTCATCTCACAAGCAAAATATGCTAAAGAACTTCTAAAGAAGTTTGGGATGGCTGATGCCTCAGCTAAGAAAACTCCCATGGCCACCAATGCTGTTGTGGATTCTGATATACCAGGAAAACCTGTAGATCAGAAACTTTATAGGGGCATTGTTGGGTCCCTATTATACCTCACAGCTAGTAGGCCAGATATTATGTTTGTTACATGCCTTTGTGCTAGGTTCCAAGTGAACCCTAAAGAATCTCATCTAATTTTCTTAAAAAGGATTTTAAGATATATAAAGAGTTGTCCTAATCTAGGCCTATGGTATCCTGCTGAATCAGAATTTGAGTTAACTGGATACTCTGATGCTGATTTTGCTGGATGCAGGGTTGATAGAAAAAGTACTTCAGGAATTTGTCAGTTCCTGGGTATGAGACTAGTATCATGGTTTTGTAAGAAGCAAACATCAGTGTCAACATCAATTGCTGAAGCAGAATATATTGCAGCAGACAGCTGTTGCTCACAGATGCTGTGGATACAAAATCAACTTCTATATTATGGGTTCAACATAAATAATTCAACCCTATTCTGTGATAATATTAGTGTTATAGCCATAGCACAAAATTCAGTTCACCATAGTAGGACAAAGCATATTGACATAAGACATCATTTCATTAGGGAGTGTGTAGACAAAAACAAGATTAAGCTTGTCTATATCTACACTGATTTACAAAAAGCTGATATATTCACCAAACCTCTGGATGAGAAAAATCATGCTTTCTTTCTAAATCAGCTGGGAATGATCAATGGAGAAGACTTAGTTTAAGTTCTGTCTGCATTCGATGAATTTTCCAGAATTCGTCTAACGGAGTTCGACGAACCAGGGAAAGTTTGAGAGATTCTCGTCGAATGGAGATCGACGAACTCTCTGTGGGTGAAACAATTTTTGTCGACCAGCGATCAATGAACTTTGCTTCAGAAGATATTTGTCGAACTAAGTTCGACGAACCGTCTTCAATTCTTTTGATGAGCTTGACGAATTATTTAACTTTAAACTATTTCGTCGACCTCAATTCGAAGAATTAATTTTATTTTCGTGGAACGGAGTTTGTCGATTCATATTCTGGAAAACCTTATATTTAGGTTTCTTCGACCTCCATCCCACGCTTTCTGTTCCCTTGCACTTGATCTCCATTTCTTTGTCTTTCTTGCAGGTGATTTTAATGGCGACTCTGGCAAGCAATCTCATAGCAATGAAGTTCGATACAGGATTTGACATAGATTTCGATTCGTTTCAACATTCCGATCCAATATTTCTGTATATCCTGGAACTTCTTGAAGAACAGGAACTAAAAACCCTGATGACTAGAAGGGTCAAACTGCACAGTGTGGAAATCCAGGAATGGGTATACACATTGTCATAAACAGAAGAGAACATCATGACGGGCACCATCGCGGGTAACTCCATCTCTTTAACCCCCGCTATCTTAACTGAAATCTTTGGATTAAGAAATGGAGAAGAGGACATCGAGATTGAAGCAGAGGAATCAGATATGATGCTAAGCCTCATGGATTATACTGGAGAATACCGTAACAGACTGGTGAAGAAATAGTTGTCTGCTCCCTACAAATTTTTAGCAGACTTGGTTGGCAAAGTGCTACTTGGAAAGCACACTGCACACGACTATATCACCAGACAACAGTTTTTGGTTATATGTGCAATCATTAACAAGAAGCCAATAAACTGGGCACAACTTCTGTTTGATTTGATAAAGAAGAAGAACACTAAGAAGAAAGTACGTTTTGGAAGAGTTCTAGAAATCTTCCTACAGGAAAAGGCTGCTGAATCCCTGGTCTCCCAGACCATATTCATAAATGCCAGTAAAAGGCTGACATGTGCCTTATTTGGCAGATGGGAGAGGACCATCACTAATCCCTCTCAGGCTTCCACCTCTTCCATCAAAGCTTCTGAAGGCACAAGACTATCAAAGCCACTCCCCACCCTGCTGAAGAGAACCTCCCTTCCACATCTTCTCGTCCAGCCTCTCTTCCAACAACAATCCAATCCCCAGTCATTCCATCCTTACCAATCACCATCACTGACCTTCCCTCCTCATCCCTTCAGGAAAATCAACCACCCACCCCTCCTGAATCCCCCCATGACACATATATTTCTACACAACCACAGTCTCCACTTCCCCCACATTTCTCTTCCCTACCATCTTACATAATACCATCAGATACCATGATGCAAGATGACATCCTTCCATCCCCATCAACATCTAACCTTCACATATCTGATGTTCCACCCTCCATTCCATCCATAGTTGCCCCCTCTTCCACACCATCTGCAACACCATCTACCCTTATCTCATTGGACCCGTCTACCATCTCATCTATCATCACCATCATAACTCTCCTTCTTAAATCACTCATAGCAGAGGCCCTTACACCTCTTGCTGCTACCATTACCTCTTTATCTGCCCAAATCTCTGCTCTCACTGCTGCCCCCTCCTCAATCAGGGGCCTGGCCTCAGTCCCCACTGAAACCAGGCAGGGGGAGATGCCCGATGATGAAGCAGCAGCTACAACTTCAGACACTTCAGCTCCAGCACCAGCAGATACTCCAGTCCCCACGGCAGCATACACAGATTGTATAGAGAAATATTTAATTGATTTTATTGATACTGATATGGACATTGATGACACTGTTGGTGATTTTATCCTCAATCACACAGTTAATTTACAAGACTTGCTGAAAACTTTTGATACTGTGTATATGCATCCTCTTCCAGCAAAATTCATTAAGCCACATTTGGCTATTGTGCCTTATACATCTCCTGTCATGATAGAAGTTGCTAAGCAACTTTGTGACAGTTTTGAAATTCCAGTTTCTGCACCAATCTCTGCAGTCATTCCATCCTCTCCGGAAGCTATCTCAGTACCAATCTTTGTATTGGATGACTCCCCTATGCCAGATCTAGATGAGTTGATTTGGCTGACATTGAAGAAGAAAATAAGACAGCAATGGAAAGCTCTGTCCCAGTTACTTCTGATTCTTGTATAGTCTCTTCTTCAACTCCTGCTGAAACTCCAGCCTTTGAAACTTCTGCTCCTACTACAGAAAAGACTGCTATTTATGATAAAGCCTTGAAAGTATTGGATGCTCTATATGATAACCCTCAAGGTTCTGCCAGTGATGATGATGAAGATGATGATGAAGAAGACTCAGATGAAGAAGCTGCTAAGAAGAAGAAGAAACTGTTGTCAAAGAAAAGGAAAGCCCGTCCTCCTCCTGCTGCTAAACCAAACCCAAAGAATGACACTCCATTCTATATTCTCTAAAATATTACGCCTTACAAAGGAATTCCAGCATGGATGTGGCTGTCTAAAAATTAGCAAAAGGAGAAGAAAAGAAGTAGAAAATATTCTCCTCCACCAGTTCAGAGATACAGAAGAGATCCACCTCCTCCACCTCCTCCAGTAGCTGGTGCCACTGGCTCTAGCTCTCAGAGATCTGCCCCTATGCAAACTTATCAGAGACATCAAGGGAGATCTTCTGGAAGCAGTCAACAAAGACATCACTCTTCAGGAAATCAATAATAGCAACATCAACAACATCAACAACATCAGCAACAACAGCAAACTCTCTCTGCAGAACAGAAAGCTGACAGTCCCAACAGGCCAAATTCACCTCCTGTTCCTTTTGAAGATCCTGAAACAACAAACATTGCTAAAATGGCCAGGTTCCAGGAACTTGTTGGTCTTTCCTTGATTAATAAAGCAAAAGATGAAGGCAAAGACATATCAGGATATACAACTATGTCAAAATACAGGAAGGAAGAACTCAAAAGATTTGATAAAGCAAATAAACTGTTCAATGTTGATGATTACATGAAGCTACATCCTGAAGCAGTTGTCCCCAGAACTACATCTCTGAAGATTATTGGGGCAGCTGACATGACAATGACACAGGCACAGACTTTGAATCCAAATAGAGAAATTATCTTTATAAAGCCAGGAGAAAAGACAAAAGAAGACAAGTTCACAGATAAGCAGAAGAAATAATCTTTACAGTGCTTCAATTTCTTTTCTCTGCATTAGTTTTAAAACTGATCTGTCTGTTTAAAACAAAGCTCATGTATATATATCTGCTGCATGTGTTAGTAATTCTCTGCCAGATATATCTTTTTCTTGCGTTGCTTACTCTCATGTGTTTGTTTTGAGTCTATTAGTGACCTCACCCAAATAGGGGGAGATTGTTGGATCCCTCGTTGATTTGGGCTAGGTTCACTAACTTAGGATGTGACCCAACATGTATAGCCAGGGTCATAGTTGTGTCCTAGAGTCTAGGCCAAGTCCTTAGAGTCAACATCAGATGGACCAGCTATCAACAAGACTATCAAAGACTCAAGACTTAGAATATTTCAAGACTAAGTAAAAATGAGTTCGACGTTCGTCGAACTCAGGTCCACGAAAGGCGTTCTCAGCTCGACGATTTTGATATATTTCTCTAAGCTGAGCTTGACGATCTTCATTCTCTAGTCGATAAAAATTGGGATAATTCAACAAACTAAAGTCAGGATAACTCCAGATTATTCTAAGTCCAACTTCAGACTTTGGTCGACGGATAATATTCTGAGCTCGACGAACTTGGACCTCAACTTCTCAGGTCGACGAAGTTAACTTCTCAGGTCGACGAACTCAGTACTCTACTCGATGAATTCTGGAACCAGAAGATTTGTGTCGACACTTAGGGCATGTGTCGACACCAACTATGTCGGCACCAGAAAACTTATGTCGACACCAGAAGACTTGTGTCGACACCAAGAATAATCAGTCGACACCCACTTATGTCGACACTAGAAGATTTGTGTCGGCACCAAGATTATTAGTCGACACCAACTGTGTCGACACCAGAAGACTGACTGCAAGAATTCATACAGAAGCAGAAAAGCTTTACACAGAAATTATACTGAAGCTTACAGTGGCGGGCAGTGATCTTCATTCAGAAGAAGAAGAACAATCATACAATATCAAGAGTATTCCTCTTCCACATTCTCTCCAGGACTTCCAAGGACAACAGATATCAAATCAATCAAGAAGCTCCTACATCACTACTTGTTAAGAACTCTGACTGAAGGCCTATCACCCTGTGCAAAGCTTCCAAGCCTAAACCCCTTTCAATCTCAGGGGGAGCTTTGACAACATCTTTGAATCCACATAGTCTTCTCAGTTGTATATTGAGAAAGAGAAAACTTCCATCACTCTCTTCCCCCCTCTTGTGTAAAGGGTTGTCATCTCCCTTCAAAAGTGATTCTTGGTTGCAAGTCACCTGATCAAAAGACTTGAGTTGGTTTTTGGGGACCTGATTAAAACGCATTAGTGTCAGGCACCTGATCAAAAACCTGAGTGGATTCCTACCAAGGGTGGTAGAAGAGTGGACTACCCAGATTTGGGGAACCACTATAAATTTCTTTGGTCGTCTGGTTGCTTATCTTTTCTTTTTGTTCTTGTTGTGTGGCTGTGATTAGGTTTATTATTTTCTGTTTTCCAGTTTCTTAATTGTTGCACATTTTCAGTTTATAGCAAAAGCTGTAACAACACATTTATAGGGACCTAATAAATTTTAAATATACTCTATTCACCCCCCCCCCCCCCCTCTGGAGTATTGTAGACCTAACCCTCACTTTCAGAGGAGTTGGAGTTGGAGGAAGAAGCAAGGGTCAGCTGAGAGCAGTCGTGGCTGGAGCCGGCCGAAGAAGTAGTGGAGATGGAGGTCTTCACCAACGTATGACAGGTGCAGTGGGTGCGGGTCAGCGGGGGCTTGAATCCCGAGGCCCAGGAGCGAGTGTGGGCCTGCGTTCAAAGCAATATCGACATCTTCGCTTGGAGCGCGACAGACATGTCGGGCATCGACGCGGATGTGGCCTGCCACCGCTTGAACCTGGACCCCCTCACTCGTCCCATACGCTAAAAGATGAGGGCCATCACCACCAAGCTGGAGGAACCCATCCGCGAAGAGGTCAGGAAGCTCCTGGAGGCCGGCTTCATCTCAGAGATCTAGTATCCAGGCTGGATCTCCAATGTGGTAATGGTTAAAAAAGGGGTGAGAAATGGCGAATGTCTATCAATTTCTCTTTGTTAAATAAATTATGCCCTAAGGATTGCTACCCCCTGCCTCAGATCGACGCGTTGGTTGATTCAGCCGTCGATTTTTCTACTATGAGTTTTTTCGATGCTTTTTCAGGTTATCACCAGATCCAGATGCACCCTCCCGATGTCAAGGATGTTTCCTTCATCACGAGGGAGGGATGCTTCAGTTATAAAATGATGCCCTTTGGGTTGAAGAACGCAGGGGCTACATACCAACGCATGATGGATCGGGTCATCCGAGATCAAAGGGGGAGAAACTTGGAGGTCTATGTCAATGACCTGATGATCAAGAGCAAGTGCGTGGATTCGCACTGAAAGATCTAGAAGAGACGTTCGCCACCCTGTGGAGATTCAAGATGAGGCTAAACCCCTTGAAGTGTGTCTTTGGGGCCAGCCGTGGGAAGTTCCTTGGGCATCTCTTGACTCCGGCAGGGGTGGAACCCAACCCAGACAAGGTAAAGGCCTTCCTGGATTTGGAATCACCTCGCGATGACAAGGAGGTCCAGCGCTTGACAGGAAAACTGGCTGGGCTGAGCAGGTTCCTCTCCAGGTCAGGAGACAAGTGTTCTTCATTCTTTAACGGGTCTGGGTCAGTTGGAACTCCTCCATGGTCAGGCTGCAAGAGGGGAACTGATGCTTCTGGAAGGCTTCCACGCAATTAGTGAGCCCCTCTCTTCCTCCCGGCATCGTGATTGTGAGGTTGAGGGCGAGATCTTCAGAAGAGAGGCGAGAACGAGAACTGAACAAGAATGAGAGGGGGAAGCAAAAGCAAGCAAGAGCTCTCGGCAAACCGCGAAAGCAATGAGAAAAAGGCACGGGTTTCGGATCGGAGAAATAAATATGGTAGGTGGACTTCCCTATTTATAGAAAACCGTGATCATCATGACTTTTCCCAAAAAGACGGTGGGGGTACAACCGGAACACCCTAAGTCGGCGGCGCCTCGGTTTCCCGCCCTAGATTGACAGTGACTGACCGACAAATCTGATTAGCGCAAACATTTTGAGATGACACGCGACAAGTAAAACGAGCGAAAGCAGGGTTACTCTCGCCGAGCGAGAGCTGAATAAATAATAATAATAATAAAGTTAATGAGTTACAGACTGATAAAAACAACAGGGTACATTGGGGAAGGGGAAGGCCAGGGGAAAGAAAGGAGGAGATCTCGCGAGTCAATAAGGTTCCCACCGCCATCGTCCTCGTTCCCGCTGCTTAGTCCTCGGTGGCGCCTGCTGGTTGAAATAGGACGATAAGACGGTACATCCTATGTTGATTCAGCGGGACAGGTCTCGGATCCGCTCAATACACCTTTCGGGAGAGGACCCGGCGGAAGGCCCACCTGGCCGATCCGTCTCGCCTATGAAATAGTCCCGCTCCAGAGCCTCCAGCCTCTTCTCCACCGATTGGCGGAACTCTCTCGCCGCAGAGTCATGGGCCCACTCCCGCCATATAAGCTTCGACAGGACGGCGACAACCCTCTTCCCCCGCCTTTTAGCGCTCCCGACACTGGTCAAGATTTCCTCCATCTCGTCAGATGAAGGGAAGGGGGAGCTCTCGCCGTCCTCCCCCTCTCTGTCTTCGTCTTCTTCTTCATCTTCATCCTCTGCGTCATATCCCGACCGCGAGCCCGGATCCCCTGACAAAAGAGTTCCACGATCATGGCGAGAGCTAAGCGATAATTATGATAAGCATACCGCATACCTGCAGTATGACGAGAACCACCAGCCGACGGCAGGCAAGAAGGCCTAGCCCCCCCCCCCCCCCCTCAGTTCCAAAGAGGAGATGGATCGGCTTTCCTTTTCCCGGGGGAAGATTTTGCGAGTGGTCATCCCGGCTTGGCCGTAAGAAGGGGGGAGGTGTCCTCTCCCGCGGGATGGCTGGCATCCTGTGGAGCTATAGAAGATTCGACAGCCACTCCTCCCGCTAGAAGGGAGGGATCAACCGCAGGGGCATGCCGATTAGCGACCCTTACTTTGTTCTCCCGGGTGGCGAGACCCGGTTTGGCCGAAGCTGGTGCTGCGTGTTGGAACACCCTATTACTGATTTGGGCAAGGATGACTATGTCATTTAGGAAATTTGTTTTGACCTCCTTGTATAGATCTAAAGGTCAATTAGATTGAGTCTAAGGGTTAGAATTTAGGTTTTAAAGCTGCCCTCAAGACCCTCAAGACCAGATATTTCAGTTCAGGAGACTAAGTCATTTCGTTGAGCGCAGGTCGATGAATCGTCGAACTCCATTCGACGATCTCTGAGCTCACTTCAACAAGTCGTCGAACTCCGTTCGGCGATATTCGAGCTCAGATCGACGTTCCTGTCTCTAGTTTGTTTCCCTATCTCTGAGCTCAGTTCGACAATAGTTGAGCTCAGATCGACGATTTCTGCTTCAGTCTAAGTCCAGTCGCTGAGCTCAGTTCAACGATAGTTGAGCTCAGGTCGACGTTTTTCTGGAGAGATCGACGTTTTTCAAGATTCAAATTCAGTCAGTTTTGGTATTCCCTTCTATTTATTCCCAGCATTTATTTTAAGAATCTTGTAGCCGTTTCAATTAATCTGGAGCAAGTTTCAAGGAGATTTTAAAGGAATGTTTTATTGGACTTTCCTCCAGAAGACAAAATGCATTTAAGGAAGTCATTAATGAGTGGCTAACGGCTATCTTGGAGACAGAGAATCAATTCTTTCTTTTCAGATCTAAGGAATAAAAGAGGATATCTTTCTGCTACTTCTAACAAGTCACACTTCTGCTTCTCCCAACAATTTTACAAACAGTCAAAAAGAATTACAGACAAAAAGAGAACTGTGATACACAGGAAGAGAACACACACAAGCATAATTCATTTTAGAACACTTATCACTGAAGGAGATCAACATTCAGAAAAGAATTTCTTCTAGATCTCTTTTGACTCAGTGTTCAAAGGCTTCATCCATCAAGACTCCAGACACTACACATTTCAGCAACTGCTGGAATCATCCTTTGCTGGAGATCTCATCTATTGAAGGCCTATCACCCTAGTGCAAAGCTTCTTTTCCTGAACAACTTCCAGATCTCAGGGGGAGCTTTGACAACATCATCCATTAGTCTTCTCTCTGATTGTTGACAGAGAAGAACACCTCACCTCTTTCTTTTTCTGCTATAAAAGGGTTTCTCAAAACTCCCTTCAAAAGTTTTGTGCTGGTTTCTGAGACCTTGTCAAAACTCAGTGGTGGCAAGACACCTGATCAAAAAATCTGGTTTGGTTTTTGAGCACCTTATCAAAAGCTCATTGGTGCCCAGGACACCTGATCAACTCATCCTGCAGTAGATTCCTACCTAGGGTGGTAGAAGAGTGGATGTACCCAGATTGATTGGGGAACCACTATAGCTCCTTATATCTTCTGGTTGCTACATTTTGTTTGTTGTGTGCTGTGTTTCTATTTCTTCTTTCATTATTTTTATTTACTGCAAGCACCTTACACATATATTTAAATTAAGTCTTCCACTGCAAAATAGTTTTTAAACTGAAAATTATTTTAATAAACTCTATTCACCCCCCCTCTAGAGTTAAGGTAGATCTTATCCCCACTTTCAATTGGTATCAGAGCGAGGTTGGTTAAAAATACCACACCTTAATTGGTTGGTTGTTTTCCTACAGGCTAACACCTGAACCAAAAGATCTCTGATAGGATCAATCTTTTGTATATGGTTTTAATTTTTTTTAGTATTATATTTATATCTATCTTTATATAAAACCATGACACAAAACAAAGATTATGCTAGCACCAGACCTCCAGTGTGCAATCTATCTAAGTTTGCACTTTGGAAGGCAAGGATAAGATTGTACATGAATTCTATTGATGAAGATATCTTTAATTCTGTTTTGACAGTGTGTCCAAGACCCCCAAAAAATACAAGTACAAGTGTTGTTCCACCTCCTTCAGGAACAGATGCAGAAATCAAAAAATGGAAAGTTCCAGATGCCAAAGCAATGAACATTTTGGCACAAAGCATGTCTGATGAAATCTTCCAAAACGTAGCTGAATGCAACTCAGCAAAAGAGATATGCGACAAACTATCTGAAATAGTGTCAGGATCTGCAGATGAAAGGAAAGATAGAAGATCTCATCTCATAACTCAGTATGAGAACTTCAAGAAAGGAGAAACTGAGTCAGTTGCTGATATGTATAATAGACTCAGTCTTATAGTCAATGAACTGAAAACCTTTGACAAGGAGATCTCATTGACTGAACTCAATGACAAAATCCTAATGTGCTTCCCAGCACTTGGGACTCAAGGATCTGGCCAATCAAGGATGCCAGAAGTCTAAATGAGATCACCACTAAGGCTCTTTTGGGCAAGCTCAAGTCCTATGAGCTGCTCATCAACAACAGAGAAGAAGAGCAGAAGGCTGCTTCACCAGCAATCAGAAAAGAGAAATCAATAGCATTCAAAGCTATTGAAGATCAGCCTGAAGACAAGGTCATAGGCAATGAAGAGCTGCTAAGCTTACTGGCCAAAAGGTTTTACAAAATGGCCAAGAAGGACTTCAGGAAAAAGTCATTCAGAGGGCATGAAAAGCCAAGGTATGATAAATCCAATAACAAATAAATTATTTGTTTTGGATGCAGGAAACCAGGCCAGATTATGCCTGACTGTCCAGAAAATCAGAATAAGGACAAGAAAGACAGGAGAGAAAGGAGAAGAGACAAAGACTTCAAGAAAAATAGCAATGACAAACCCTCCTCCAGCAAGAACAAAAATACAAGGAAGGGGTTTGTTGCTGAAACTTGGAGTGAGACAAAAGAAGAATCTGAAGCTTCATCCAGATCTAGTGATGATGAAGATGATGCTGATGAAAAAGAATTCTGCATGATGGCTATCAATGCCTCACAACAAAATTCTGATGTAGAAGAGTCAGAGTCAGAATCAGAGACTCAATCTAAAGAGGACCAGGTAATAAATTCTTTTGATTTTAATTCTGAGGACTTCAAGTGTGAGTTTAAAGCACTGTGTTTAGATTTATTAAAATCTGAGAAGGAAATTATTTCTCTCAGAAATCAGCTATCTGAACACAGCACTTTAAAATCAGAAAACCTCAAACTCTCTGAGGAGTTGGAATGTTGTAGGGAGCAGATAGCCTCACTGAAAAGTGAACTATCAGAGGCCAAGAAGTTTGAAGAATCCCTCAATGGGAGAAGCATCAAACTAATGGACATCACAAGTACAGTGAACTCAAGATTCAATAGTACACTGGGCTTGGCTGCTTCATCCAGCCAACCTATAGTATTAACAACCCCAATCAAGTTTATCTCAGATAAAGGTAAGGGAGTTGTAGAGGTGGCTAGGAAAAATTCTGATTTGCCTAAGAAAACAAAAGTTCAACAGAAAACGTCGAACGGAGCTCGACGATCGCTGAATGGAGCTCAACGATCACAGGATGAATCGTCGAACTCAGGTCGACGATCTCTGAACCCTGAACTCTGGCATAGTCGATCTTCGAACGGAGCTTGACGATCTGACCCAAGATCGTCGATCTCAGCTCAGAGATCGTCGAACAGAGCTCAGAGTTTTGAAAAATCTTTCCAAGGTAAATCAAACTTCAATCCTAGATGTCCTACATCTCAGAGGTTTAACCCTTATACTGAATGGATAATACCTCCTAGGAGATATCATCCCGAAGGCTATAAGAGTCAACTAGAGATGTCTTTTATTTCAGAATTTAAAGGTTATCAACCTAGGCCCAAGGTAAACTAGGTCAAAAACAAATAAATTGTTTTATGTGCAAGAGAAGACCTATCCAACATCAAACCAGCAATAATATCTGGATAGTGGGTGCTCAAAGTACATGACAGGAAACAAGGACAATTTCACATCCTTCAAAGCCAAGCTTGGACCCAAAGTAATATTTGGTGATTCAAACTTTGGACTAACAAAAGGATATGGTGAAGTCCAGATTGACACAGTCACTTTCAAGAAAGTAGCCTATGTGGAAGAACTGAAGCACAACTTAATCAGTATCAGTCAACTGTGTGATGAAGACTATCAAGTGACTTTCAACAAATCCTCATGCAAAATCAAAACAGAGGACAACACAACTGTGTTGACAGGTAAAATGAAAGGTAATATTTATCTTGTAGATTTTCTTTCAACTAAGGTAGATATATGCCTGTTCAATTCCATTTGTAGACCTAATGAACTATGACATAAGAGACTAGGGCATATAAACCTTAGAACCATTGCTAGGCTATCTAAGGACAACCTTGTTAGATGACTACCTTCTGGCCCCTACAAGAAGGAAGGACTTTGCAGGGCTTGTCAATTAGGCAAGCAAACCAAAAATAGCTTCAAGTCACTTAATAAGAGTGATTCACCTAGGATTTTGTATCTGTTACACATGGATCTCTTTGGACCCATTACAGTACAATGCTTATGAGGGAAATCTTATACTTTAGTAGTTGTAAATGACTTATCTAGATTCACATGGGTGTTCTTTTTGAGGAAGAAGTCTGATAACTTTAAGTGTTTGACAGAGTTTCTCAAATGCATACAGAGTGAGTTCAATACTCACATTGCCCTGATCAGAAGTGATCATGGGACAGAGTTTGATTCTCTTCTTATGCAAGAGTTCTGTCAGAGTGAAGGGATCAGACACACTTTCTCAGCTCCTAGAACTCCTCAACAAAATGGGGTGGCTGAAAGGAAAAATAGAACCCTTATTGAATCTGCTACTACATTATTGTCAGATGCTCATCTTCCTCTATCCTTTTGGGTAGAGGCAGTGAACACCTCCAACTATGTGTTGAATAGAAGTTCAATACATAAACTGAAGGGCAAGACTCCCTATGAATTACTCAAAGGGAAGAAACCTAAAGTAGATTACTTCAAAATCTTTGGTTGTATTTGCTATATTCACAATAATGACAAGAAATACTTAGTAAAATTTCAAGCTAAAGCTGATGAAGGAGTGTTTCTGGGATACTCCATGATCAGTAAAGCTTATAGGGTATATAATAAATCTACTCTCAAAATTGAAGAATCTGTTCATATATCTTTTGATGAATCTAACATGTCTTTCAAGGAGAAGAATACTTCTACCATAGAACCTTTGCAGGTACACTCTCTTGCTGAAGACTTGGACAGGTTACAAACTATTCAAAAAGATGAAAGCAGTGAAGATGAAGAAGTCATTCAACATCTTGAAGAAAATCTTCTTGAAGAGCCAGTTGTTGTACCACAAGAGGAAACAACAACACAGGTTGGTGAACAATCAACATCTCCTGTTGATTTAGTAACATCAAGAGACCATCCAATCTCCGAAGTGATTGGAGACATCTCAACTGGTGTGCAAACCAGAAATCAGGTCAACCAAAACCTGATGCACACTTGCTTTCTTTCTCAAATTGAACCTAAATCCATTCAAGATGTAGAGCAAGATTCACACTGGATCATTGCAATGCAAGAGGAGTTGTATCAATTTAAAAGGAACAAAGTTTAGGAACTAGTGCCAAGGCCAAAGGATCACTCCATTGTTGGAACAAAATGGTTGTTCAGAAATAAATTGTCTAATCAAGGAGTCATTGTAAGGATCAAGGCAAGGCTAGTTACTCAAGGGTACTCTCAAGAAGAAGGGATAGACTATGACCAGACCTTTGCACCAGTTGCAAGGTTAGAGGCCATAAGAATCTTCTTAGCCTATGCAGCACACAAAGGATTCAAAGTATACCAGATGGATGTAAAGAGTGCTTTTCTCAATGGAGATATCAAAGAAGAAGTCTATGTCAGACAACCCCCAGGTTTTATCTCTTCAACTTATCCTGATCATGTTTTCAAATTGCATAAAGCATTATATGGTATAAAGCAAGCTCCTAGAGCATGGTATGAGACCCTAGTATGCTTTCTTCTGAAAAATGATTTTATAAGGGGTAGAGTAGACCAAACTCTTTTTATTAGAACCCATAAGTCCCATACCCTACTAGTACAAATATATGTAGATGATATTATATTTGGTTCTATTGATTCAAATTTGTGCAGAAGGTTTTTCAACCTAATGCATTCTAAATTTGAAATGAGTAGCATGGGTGAGCTATCCTTGTTTCTAGGATTGCAAGTCAAATAGCATGCTGAAGGCATATTCATATCTCAAACCAAGTATGCAAAAGAACTGGTTAAGAAATTTGGTATGTCTGAAGCATCGTGTATGAAAACACCTATGCCTACTAATGCTGTATTAGATGCTGATGAACATGGGAAACCTATTGATCAGACAATATATAGAGCAATGATTGGCTCTTTATTGTTCCTTACAGCTAGTAGACCTGACATAATGTTTGCTACATGCATATGTGCTAGATTCCAAGTGAGCCCTAGAGAGTCACACTTAACCTTAGTAAAAAGGATTCTTAGGTATGTGAAAAGTTGTCCAAATCTAGGTCTCTGTTATCCAAAAGATTCAGCATTTGACTTAACTGGATTTTCAGATGCTGATTATGCTGGATGCAGAATAGATGGGAAAAGCACCAGTGGAACTTGTCAGTTTCTTGGTGACAGACTTGTCTCCTGGTTTTGCAAGAAACAAACATCTGTGTCAACTTCAACTGTTGAAGCTGAATATATGACTGCAGGTAGTTGTTGTTCATAAATCTTGTGGATTCAAAAATAACTCCTAGACTATGGCTATAACTTAGAGAAGTCTAAAATATTTTGTGATAACACTAGTGCTATTTCTATAGCACAAAATCCAGTCCTCCATAGTAGGACAAAACATATAGAAATTATGCATCACTTTTTAAGGGACAATGTTGAGAAAAATAAAATTGAACTTCAATATATCCCAACTGACTTGCAAAGGGGAGATATTTTCACCAAACCATTGGATGAAAAGAAACATACATTCTTCCTGAATCAGTTAGGAATGTTAGATGGAGGAAGTTTAAAATAAGATCCAAGATTTTAAAACTCTAAAATTAACCAAGACTCGGAAAACATTTTGATTTTTCTAGTATCTATAGGTTGTTTCTATTCTCTAAACTGCGCTCGACGTTTTTCCCAAAGATCGTTGAACGGAGATCGACGTTCTTAGAAATCGTCGAACGGAGTTCAGCGCTTTCCAGATAGTACTAAGTTATCTTCTTCCGGTCAGCGATCGTCGAACGGAGCTCGACGCTCTCCAATATCGTTGAACAGAGATCGACGATGTTGAAGACCTTTCAGTTTCTTTAGAAGCCCAGATCGTCGAACGGAGTTCAACGATCTTTCCTTATCTGCGTCGAACCCTAATATAAAACTCATTTTTTGGTCGTCGTTCTGCCTTTGCGCTTTCATACTCTCTGCAGAATTTCTCTTTCCCTCCAAACTTTTCTGCACTTGCTCTTATGTTTGTTCATTGTTTTTTGCAGGAATCAATGGCAGTTTCAGTCGCAATCTTGGCAGCCATGAAATTTGATACTGGCTTTGATATAGACATGGATTCTTTCGATAACAGCGATCAAATATTCAAGGACATTCTGGAACTCTTCAAGGACCAACAGTTAGTTAACATAATGTCTACAAGGATCAAATTGGCCGCAGATGAAATAAAGGAATAGGTGTATACTGCCCACAATCTGGATCAGAACACTGTGATCGGAACCATCTCAGGAACTTAGGTACCTTTAACACCTGCTGTTTTGACAGAGGTATTTCAATTAAATTCTGGTGAAGATTCTATTGAGCTTTCTGGAGAAGAATTTTCAATTATGCTTGAGAGGATGGGCCATTCAGCAGCTAACCCTAATAAATTGCTTAAGAAGAATCTGTCAGTTGTGTACAGATTTCTTGCTGATGTAGTTGGGAAAGTGTTGTTGGCAAAACACTCTGCTCATGATACCATCTCTAGGTATCAGCTCTGTTTGATGGGTGTCTTGGTGGACAAGAAGCAGCTGAACTGGGGAGAAGTGTTTTTTGATTTGATCAAGAAGAAAATTAACAAGAATTTTGTTAATTTTGGGAGGATTTTAGGGATGTTTCTTCACAATAGATGCCCTAACCTGCTTGTGTCCAATGGAATACACATCAATGCCTCCAAGAGGCTTACCTGTGCCCTATTTGGGAAATGGGACAGGCAGATTGTAAAGCCTAGCAGAGCCTCTGAAATCTCTTCTTCAGGCACAAGGACTATTTCAGTCTCTTCCCCTCAGGTTTCTGCCCCTGCAGAAGATTTGCCTGCCTCATCATTTCATCCTTCTCCACCTATTGCTTCATCAACAACAATCACATCCACTATCACAATTTCATCCCCCATTTCCATCCCATCTCCAACTTCAATCCCTTCTCCAACTCCAACATCAACTGAAGTAATCTTCCATCCACTACATCACTACCCACACATGGACATTGATTCATCATCTCATATTCCATCATTCACTCTTCTAGATGATTCCTATAGGGATGATTCTCCTTCATCCCCTCTTGAGCTACCATCATCATCCACTTCTTATCAACAATTACTTCAGGAAATCATTGCTCAACCATCATTCACACCATCCATCTCCACTCCATTATCTTCTATCTCCACAATTCCAATATCTCAACCATCACTTCCACCATCCACAGTTTCTCCAACAACATCTCCTACTGCTCCAACTTTCATCTCTACCACATCCATCCCTACCTCTACTCAAGTCCCTCTTGAGCAAGTAGACCTTCCAGCTATTGCAGACAAGCTATATGAGCTGATAGCTCCAAGGCTATCACTACTGCTGGAGACTTCATTGGCTCCACTTCTGAAAACTGTTCAGGAGTTGTCTGCCAGGCTATCCTCTATTCTTCCTCCTCAGGCAATCCCTTCTACTGGGTGCCTTGATCCAGTTATCACTGAATCTAGGCAGGGGGAGATGCCTTATGAAGCTAAGAGATTGCCTGCTGCAGTAACTCCAGTTCAAGCTCCAGTTGCAGTCATTACAATGGAGCTCAGGTCACTGCTATCAGTATTTGATTCTGTATACTTCAGCTGCCTTCCAGACCAGCATACTGAAGACCTTACTAAGGCTATTGTGCCTATTTCTTTCTATGAGCCCAGCATTTTAGCCTCTTTTATAGATTCTGTCCAGGCTGTGGACAATGTTGAAATTGTTGTTGCTACTACTGCTGTTGATGTTTTAGTTAGTTCTGATGTTGCTATTTCAGTTTCTGATGATGTGCTTATGACAGAGGCTAATGTCTCTGAGCCTGTTGTTTCTGCTATTATTTCTGAATCTATTACATCAGTTTCTGCTGTTTTTGTTACTGCTGATGATGCTGCTGTTGTTTCTTCTATTCAACCCCAACAACAAAGAGATTGCTTCAAAAGGCTTGATGAACTATATGACAATCCTCAGAGCTCAGATAGTGATAAATTTAGAACTGACTCTGATGATTCCTCTGCAATAATTGCAAGGAAATGGAAAGCAAGAAGCAAGGCCATGAAGAGAGTTCCCCCAGAGAAAATCAAAGATACAAATGATATTCCATACTATATCTTGCATGATTGCCAGATTACAGAACCATGGATGCAGTACTTCAGAAATCAGCTGAAAGCCATGAAAAAGAAAAGGAAGTATGACAAAGGTTCATCCCTTTTCAATCCTCCTCCTCCTCCTCCTTCACCTGATGCAGGTACAGGTGGAAGTTCTGCCTTTCAATCTACTGCTAGAAGCCAAAGTTCATATCAATTTCAAGGAAGATCTCAGCAAAGAGGAAATCAGTCTAGAGGTTACCAACCAAGAAGAGGACAGTTTAGAGGTAATCAAAGAGAACTCATAGTGTATTCTAAAGGATATTCCAGGCAACATCCTTATCAAAGGGAAGGATAAGGCCCTACAGATTCTACTTCTGGTCCTTTCCCTTATAAGCTTAAAGATCTTGTCTCTTCCAGAGCTCCTGCTGATGAGTCAACTAATAGATATGAACCTCCTATTCCATTTGAAGACCCAGAGAACAATCCTAATTCTTGGACAGCAAGAATGAAAGAGTTGGTTGCACTAGATCAAATTAAAAAAGCATGAGACAAGGAAAAGATACATAAAATTTCACCACTCTATCAAAACAGAGAAAGAAAGAACTTGAGAGATATTCTTCCAGCAAATTATTTGACTCAGAAAGTTACATGAAGCTGTACCCAGAAGCTGTAGTTCCCAGGCCAAAACATCAAACTTTTTTAGGTGCAAATGATGACAGGAGATCCAAGAAAGAAGCTCTCAACCCTAATAGAGAAATAGTTCTAAAAAAAGGGCAAGGAAAATGAATGATCATGTAAGCTGACAGTGTTATCTATTCTAAGTTTCTGATGTGATTTTATTTGTGTTTTTGCAATGCTATTTTTGATTTTATATCTGCATTGTATGCTTTTATTTCCTATGTCATGTAAATAGTAATCCTAACCCAAATAGGGGGAGATTGTTGGAACACCTTATTACTGATTTGGGCAAGGATCACTATGTACTTTAGGAAATTTGTTTTGACCTCCTTGTATAGATGTAAAGGTCAATTAGATTGAGTCTAAGTGTTAGTATTTAGGTTTTAAAGCTGCCCTTAAGACCCTCAAGACCAGATATTTCAGTTCAGGAGACTAAGTCATTTCGTTGAGCGCAGGTCGACGAATCGTCGAACTCTATTCGACGATCTCTGAGCTCACTTCAACAAGTCGTCGAACTCCATTCGGCGATCTTCGAGCTCAGATCGACGTTCCTGTCTCTAGTTTGTTTCCCTATCTCTGAGCTCAGTTCGACGATAGTTGAGCTCAGATCGACGATTTCTGCTTCAGTCTAAGTCCAGTCGCAGAGCTCAGTTCAACGATTGTTGAGCTCAGGTCGACGTTTTTCTGGAGAGATCGACGTTTTTCAAGATTCAAATTCAGTCAGTTTTGGTATTCCCTTCTATTTATTCGCAGTATTTATTTCAAGAATCTTGTAGCCGTTTCAATTAATCTGGAGCAAGTTTCATGGAGATTTTAAAGGAATGTTTTATTGTACTTTCCTCCAGAAGACAAAATGCATTTAAGGAAGTCATTAATGAGTGGCTAACGGCTATCTTGGAGACAGAGAATCAATTCTTTCTTTTCAGATCTAAGGAATAAAAGAGGATATCTTTCTGCTACTTCTAACAAGTCACACTTCTGCTTCTCCCAACAATTTTACAAAAAGTCAAAAAGAATTACAGCAAAAAGAGAATTGTGATACACAGAAGAGACACACACAAGCAGAATTCATTTAGAACACTCATCACTGAAGGAGATCAACATTCAGAAAAGAATTTCTTCTAGATCTCTTTTGACTCAGTGTTCAAAGGCTTCATCCATCAAGACTCCAGACACTACACATTTCAGTAACTGCTGGAATCATCCTTTGCTGGAGATCTCATCTATTGAAGGCCTATCACCCTAGTGCAAAGCTTCTTTTCCTGAACAACTTCCAGATCTCAGGGGGAGATTTGACAACATCATCCACTAGCCTTCTCTCTGATTGTTGACAGAGAAGAACAACTCACCTCTTTCTTTTTCTGCTGTAAAAGGGTTTCTCAAAACTCCCTTCAAAAGTTTTCTGCTGGTTTCTGAGACCTTGTCAAAACTCAGTGGTGGCAAGACACCTGATCAAAAAATCTGGTTTGGTTTTTGAGCACCTTATCAAAAGCTCATTGGTGCCCAGGACACCTGATCAACTCATCCTGTAGTGGATTCCTACCTACGGTGGTAGAAGAGTGGATGTACCCAGATTGATTGGGGAACCACTATAGCTTCTTGTGACTTCTGGTTGCTACATTTTGTTTGTTGTGTGTTGTGTTTCTATTTCTTGCTTTCATTATTTTTATTTACTGCAAGCACCTTACACATATATTTAAATTAAGTCTTCCACTGCAAAATAGTTTTTAAACTGAAAATTATTTTAATAAACTCTATTCACCCCACTCTAGAGTTAAGGTAGATCTTATCCCCACTTTCACTGCGGGAAGTCAATTCAGCAATCTGAGACTGAGTTAGGAGTGAGAGTGGAAAAGATACCTGCAGTTCTCGGAGAGTCAGGAGGAGGAGCGACCTCCGAGACCCGCAGTTGATTCTCAGGACGACGAGATGATGAGTCCAAGGGCTCCCGCGGTGGTCTGACGTCGTCAGGGTCCGTTTCCTGCGAGAAGTATCGCATCAGCTGCAAATCATCCCGCGTAAATAGCTAGTGGTTTCAATGATTAGCGAGTCGAGAGACATACCTTCTGCGGAGAGGGATCATCCGCGCGGCTTAGGGTCGGGGTAGGCGAGCTCCTGTTCTCGTGAGATAGGTCTCGCTGGACCACTTTTGCCCGCTTCTTCTCTTTCTTTTTCTTCTTCAGCAGGGAGGGCTCAGCGGTTGACGACTTTATCGCCAGCCAGGGGGAAACCAAGGCGCAGTTAGCCTTGGCTCGCGCCTGTGCCACATCGATACAGTCTTGAAGATCCTACGGAAGCGGTTTGTCAACATGCTTGGAACGCATTGCGAGAGGAAGCGAGAACTCAGGCGAGGAACGATGATTCAAGGGCAGGTTTATGGCCGTCTATCAGCACACATATATAGCCACGGTACGACCCACCAAAAGATTCTCTGTTGTAGACACGTGCTCAGCGAATATTTACGGGTTGGATGTGTCTTTTCGAGCGTAGAGCTACCTCAAAATGAGAGGGGATTGTGTACAACCCCATATTCGCTGAGTCGGACCAGGAGACACCAACGGTCAGGATTGGGCTAGCCAGAGGAGCTCCTGCCCTGAAGAAGTTCCCGCCCATGAGTGGGCGGGAACGCTTGAGCTTGCGCCAAGCTCCTGCCTTGGAGGAGCTCTCGCCTGTAAGCAGGCGAGACCGCTTGCGCCGGGCTCTGGGAAGGAAGGCTCTCGGCTCAGAGTTCTCGCCGAGTGGAGCCCAGGGCCCTGGGTAAAATGACATAATTACCCTCAGGTAAAATTACCCCTATACCCTCAGGATAAACCGCGGGATTTGACTATTGGCAGATCAACTAAGGGTATTTCAGTAATCTCAGGTCAGCAAAAAGCTATAAATAGACTCATAAGGCTCCTTAGAAGGCAAGCTTTCATTATCTTCCAATTTCCAGTGCTTTCTGAGAAGCTCCTAGCCCAGTTTTTGGCTTTGGAGGGGAAGCTCTCAGAGATCTTCCGGGTGTGAGGTGAGACCTCCCTGCTGAGGCTTTGAGTCAGTCTTAGGTCCTTTGAATCTAGTCGAGGGTTGAGGCTTGAGAGAAGTAGGTGTTGGCTGCACCCCTATTTCGAACTCCCGTTGAGGTCATTTTTGGCTTCAACATGTCAGATGTGAAAGCTAACGTTACTCATGTTGAAAGGAGGGTGAAAGACTTGTTCGTTTTGATGGCAAGCTCCTATATTATAAGATGATGGATGATGATAGCGCTGCTATCTGGTAAGAGAGGCTGTGGCATGTTGGGATGGATAAGCTGAAGGTTATGGTGGTGAGAGGCCTGGTGTATGGCCTGCCTAGTCTTTCATCTTTTGGAGATGGTCATGTCTGTGCAGGGTGTCAATATGGTAAGGCTCGTCATCTTCAATTTGACAAATCACAGACCAGATGCAAAGCGTCGTTGGAGTGCATCCACGGTGATCTGACAGGACCCACCGTCAACTCCAGTCTCAGAGGAAGCAGGTATATGCTGGTTCTAGTTGATGACTTTTCAAGGTATACTTTATGAAGGAGAAGTTAGAGGTGTTCGGGAAGTTCGTGGAGTTCATGGAGCTCGTAGAGGGTCGGCTCGGTCTGTAGATCAAGAAGTTGAGAACAAACAATGGAGGAGAGTTCAACTCAAACGAGTTCTCTAACTTCTGCAAAAAGCACAGAATCCGAAGGGAGCTTACTTATTCGCATACTCCACAATAGAACGTAGTTGCAGAATGGAAGATATGTTATTTGACAAAGATCTGCAAGTGCTAGCTTCACGCCAAAGGCATTCCCAGGGCCTTTTGAGTGGAGGGAATGACATGTGTGGCGTATGTCATCAACTAGATGCCCCTCAGTCCTAACAACATGAAGTCTCCACAAGATCTAATGTTAAGGAGAAGCCTAATATGAAACATCTTTGGGTATTCAGGTCAACCTACTACGTGCATATTCCAGACACTCTCAGAACAAAGCTAGATACGAAAACACAGAAGCTGGGATTCGTGGTATGATGAGATGGAGAAGGGATGGGAATGCATGGATCCAGAGACACGGAAGTTCGTTGTCTCTCGAGATATGATATTTGACGAATTGACGTCATACCAGGGTAGCTCATCTGTGGAGCTATAAGAGAGCAAGTCTGACGGAGGGCAAGTTGAAGATGCTAGGGATCTTCTGGTGGAGTTACCTGTGTCACCAGGTGCTCCGGTTTTATCTAGCTCTGGAGCGGAAACCTCTAGATCTGGAAGTAGGGGAGCGATGCTCCTGGTGTTCCTGAGAGGAGAGCTAGTTCAAAAGAAGCAATAGAAGTGGTGGATCAGGGTCAAGCCCTGCGGAGGTCCAAAAGGACTATTATTCTACCGACTCAATATAGGGACAAGAACATGGTGAGTTTCATCTCATGTTTCTTCATAGATCCCTTGGATGAGCGGGAGACGTCTTGCTTTGAAAATTCCACTGACATTAATGAGTGGGAAGATGCTATAGATGAGGAGATGATCACCCTCAAGAAGAACGAGACTTGGACTCTTGTGGCCAAGGTCAAAGGCATCACTCTTGTGATATACAAGTGGGTTTACAAGATGAAGAAGAAGGCTGATGGTAACATCAAGCGATATAAGGCTTGCCTTGTAGCTCGAGGGTTCTCGCAGTAGTACGAAGAAGATTATGAAGAGACATTCAGTCTAATGGCCAAGATGACTTCAGTTCGGGTGGTGATTTATTTGGTATCTTGCCAAGGATGGAGGATTTGACAACTCGACGTAAAGAATGCTTTCCTTTGTGGCGAGATTGACAAGTACATCTTTATGGTGCAGTTACCTAGTTATGTTTCTGAAGAACATCTAAGACATGTCTGTAAGCTGAAGAAGGACCTCAATGGTTTGAAGCAGGCGCCTCAAGAGTGGTATGGGAAGATTGCAGAATACCTCTATTTCTGCAGATACTTTGCTTCAGACTCAGATTCAAGTCTGCTTGTTAAGAAGAGAGGGGAGCTTCAGGTCCAAGTACTGTTGTATGTTAACAATATGATCATCATCGAGAACTCGAAAGAAGTAGCTAGGCTCAGGGCTGAGCTAGCTATTGGGTTCAAGATGAAGGATCTTGGGGATTTCTACCATTTCCTTAGACTCGGGGTTGAGAGGAAGAAGAGAGGTGTGCTCGTTTCCCAGAAGGATTATGCAGAGAGAATCGTTAAGAGATTCAGCATGCGGGAGGGGAAGAATAGCTCTACTCCTCTGGAGGTTAGTCTCAAAATTCGGCGTGATGAGGGAAGGGTTCTTTCAAATCCCTTGGTATTTCGGGCTCTCGTGGGGAGTCTCATATATCTGATGATTACAAGACCGAATATTGTATATGTTGTGAGCTGAGTAAGTCGGTATATGGCAGAGCCGTGAATGCCTCATCTGGTAGCAGCTAAAAGTATCCTGAAGTACGTTAAGTCCACCTCAGATATGAGTCTCTTTTACACTAGGGACACGGGCTTCAGTCCATGGTTACATGGATGCTGATTATGGGGGAGA
Source organism: Platanthera guangdongensis (assembly GCA_039583875.1). Classification (NCBI taxonomy): domain Eukaryota; kingdom Viridiplantae; phylum Streptophyta; class Magnoliopsida; order Asparagales; family Orchidaceae; genus Platanthera; species Platanthera guangdongensis. The sequence continues at coordinate 132,231,106 of CM077160.1, forward strand.
TACAGATGATCCTAAGTCGACGTCTAGCTAGGTCTTCTTCATGAGATCGATAACTATCTCGTCATGCAGTAAGAAGCAAGATTGAGTATTTGTCTCCACTATGGAAGCGGGGTACAAGGCTTCGGCCATGGCAGTTCAGAAAGCCATCTGACTTAGGAAATTAGTGGAGGACATCCATGAGGAGGTGAGGGGTCCTACGCTGCTTTGTGGTGATAATGAGAGTGCTCTCAAACTGGTCAATAATCTAATTTGTCATGTGTGAACGAAACACATCGAGACCGAGCATCACTTCGTTCGAGAGAATGTGCTGGAGGGTCTTTGATGGTTGAATTTGTGTAGAGTTGGGATAACATTGTGAATATCTTTGCTAATCCATTATTGAATTTGTTGAGGTGGAAGTGAAGTGGAGTGGGGCAATCTGATATGACAGACCATACAGATCGCAGAGACTGCCAGTGGTCTGGCGGGTAGAATGTGATGGTTAACCGGAATTTAGTTTATTTTTTTTGTCCTGCGGTCTGGACTCTGAGACCGCATAGTTTGTGTGGAGCTGTCAAGTTCTCTGACTTATTGGTTGTGTGGACTTGGTAATGGTATTATGACAAGTCCGGTTTGTTGCCTAGTTCGCAGAGACCGCTGTATTGTGCGGTCGGGGTTCAGTGTCTGACAGACCTTCTCTGACACGGATATGGTTTAGGACGTGTGGACAGTTTGTTCAACTCCATGCGTGTTGTTGATGTTCGCGCGGTCTGACTCTAGTATCCGCATTTCTGCAGATAGGTTGTGTTAGCTGCATGATGATGAACGGTTATCCTATCGCTATGGGCGGTGATCACACTCCCCCAATCACCTAAAAATAGGAGTCCCCGGCTCGTCATATATAACGATAACAGTGAGAACTTAGCTCGCGTTTTGATATTGCGGTTACGGTTTTCTAACCGGCGTGACTAAGTGAAGTTGGCTTGTCTTTGCAGGTTGTGTGACTAGCACTAGGCGACTAGGAAACTAGTCGGAAGGCTTAGCGTGGAACAGCTCGCGGTTTATAGTCAGCGATATACAATAGGTCACGATCTCAGCGGCTTGAAGTCACTTCCTCCGAGTTGCGGTTAGTTCGAGCAGTTCTCCCGGTCTATCAGCGGGCTATGTTCAGTTCATAAACATTCAATAATAGGCAGTCTGTGCGGCTTGGTTGTGGTTTCGTGACTTGGCGGTTTCAGCGGATAGAGCTTGCGGTCAGCACCTTGTGCGGTTATAGATATTAGAGCGCACGGTTTCTACTTGACTTGGTTGTGAAAACATGTCTCGCAATTATGTCTCGCCCTGTAAAGAAGGTTATTATTCCAGATTGAGACTCTTGTGCTTTTGTTGTTGCTGATTTCTACTTGACTTGGTTGTGGTTGAGTGTTCATGTGACCTTTCTCGGCTTCCATCATAATTTTTAATAGTATCTCCACACTAAACTCCTTTTATTAGTTATCCCTGCAATATTGGATATCTTACAGATGTATTGGAGTACTTTAAAGATGGCGATGATAGCTTCTTTTGCTACATGGGCGAGACACATCAAGGAGTTTCAGATTTCTTCTCCTTGTATCGGTTCTCCCAGATTGCATTTACAGGAGAGAAGATACTAAAACAAGCAAAATCTTTCACAAAGCAACGTCTGTTGAATGGCATTGAAGATAATAACGTACATGACAAGTGGGCGATCAAGAAAGCCTTACATAAGGAGGTAACTTGCTCAGTCTTTCCCGCAGATCTAACATGAAGAGCAATGGTTCATCATTATTTTAATTTAAAAATTAACAGATTGAGTGGGCACTAAAAAATCCATGGAATATAAGTCTTCCAAGGCTTGAATCAAGACAATATATCGACTATTATGGAGATAATGATGTTTGGATTGGCAAATCGTTATACAGGTAATACAATTTACTTCATAACTGCAATGCACAATTGCACATGAATAGTAGCTATTTTTTTCTAAGCTATGTTCTAAGTTTTTATGATTATATAAAGGATGAATAATATCAATAATTCAAAATACTTGGAACTCGCCAAATTGGAGCACAACAAGTTGCATGCAATGCACACCAGAGAAGCTAATTCAATAGTCCAGTGAGTGAATCTGTATCTCTACTTGATAAGGCAAGCCAAATTTAACAATACATCCATAATTAAACTTAAACATTGCAGGTGGTGGAATTCTTGTGGCTTTGATGATGTTCTTATGACCCAACTAAACCCACGGGAGATCCACTTCTCAATTAGTGCAACTATATATGAGCCAGAATTTTTAGCCTCTAGGATTGCATATACCAAAAGCAATTGCCTTGAAATCATACTCAGGGATGTCTTTCAAAGTCATGAATCAATTGATGAACTAAATTTGTTTTGCCAAGCAATAAATGAGTAAGTCTACATGTTTCTCCAAATACTTTATGAGACAATGCATACATGATTTTTGAAGTAACCTTGTAATCAGATGGAAGCCTGCATTTGAGCATGCTCTCCCAAAAACATTGAAGCAAGTATTTATGGGTGTCTATAATAACATGAATGATTTGGCAATCGAAGCAAAGAACGCCCAAGGAAAGGATGTCTTTCCCTATTTACATAATCTAGTAAGAAACATACAAATTAATTAGAGTATATAAATATATACTCTTATCTAAAAACTCTCAAAGCCAAATTTTATGTTTCATATGACAGAGAAAACAGCAAGTCCAAGAATACCTAAATGCGAGGGTGCGTAAAGATGTGAAGCAGATTGCGAGCTTCAAAGAACATGTTGAGCAAGTTAAAAAAGGACTAGCAGTTTCCATCAGATTATTACCATCCATGTTCCTCATGGGCAATGTTATAACAGAAAATGTACAACATTTGGATCATAGATCCATAATCCATGAGCAATTAACTTCTTATCTGGCATTACTAGTAAGTATATCAGAATATATAATTTTTTGCTAAACCAATTATCTCTTAAATGAGTAACTGTAAATTGTTATTCTTTTGGTTTCAGAATCCAGTGACCGAGGAATGGATGGCTGTTTCTCTATACAAGAAAGAACACCATTGCACAGAGAAAGATGCAATAAGATACATAGAGGAAAAGACAGATGAAGCATTTGCTGAATTAACGCACGAGTACCTGAAGCCCAACAAAAGTATTCCACATTCTTGTCGCAGATTGTTCTTTGAACATGGTAGGATTATACGATTTTATCTCGATAAGGTTCGCAATGACCACAATTCTAAAACAATTGAGAGGCTTTACACCCCGGTACTCTAGACCAATAATATCATATAAAAACAAGTATTGCAGCACGAAGCACCAATTGATAAGCTTTCGATCATTTCAGTACGTACCATGCTATCATATTATCATATATGTTTTTCATTGTATAACATGTATAAATTGCAACTAAAACAGATCACTTATTATTCTTAATGGTGAAATTTGTTTGTAATAATAAAAAGAAGTGCAATTGAGGTAATTGCATGTATGCATGGATGGTTGCTTGAGTTAACTTCCAAGAGAAAAGAGATGATCTCTACCTCTCTTCCAAGTAAGATGGTTATTAATTATTCCATATCATGGCAAGGCTAGATCCAAACATATGATGGCGGTTTATTTTACTTCCCATTACTTTATCTTTTGGAAGCAGTGATGGAAGTAGGGCAATTTAGCTTGGGCACCAACTAAAGATCAAACATAATTAGCTAACAAAAACTAAGATTGCTTGCTAATCTAACTCTAAATGCATACTATATATATACAAAGATGTACGTGGAGCTGTTGCGATTGCGCGGTATAACACTTGAGGTCCCAGAAATACATTACAGTCATTGGATCATTTAGGAGTTGTTTTGCTAACAACGAGTCTTAGAAATGCCTCCAAATTTCCCCTGAATTCCTCCTAAGCGTACAAAAAAGTTCACCATTTTGGGTTGCCGCCATCAGCAGAGCCCGCGGCTTGCCCGGAGCCCTCCTACAACTTTGTAGGTCCCCGGGGAACCCATCGGGATCCGGCGAACCCTCCCGTGGGCTCCGGGCAGGACGGCAGCGGCGGCCTTAAGCGTGCGGCCTACGCAATATATATATATTTTATTTTTTTCTAATTTCTCAAAAAGGAAACTATTTTAAAACAAAATATCATAATTTTCAAAAATTAGAAAATAAATTATATTAGAAAAAATATAAATAATAATAAAATTTATATAATAAAATATATAAATATAATATTTTAAATTTTTAAATAATTAAAAAAATACATGATTAAAATTATATAAGTATTAAGAAGAGTTGGGGGCCGGCAAAGCCTGCCTTCTCGGCCCAAGTACTATCGCGTGGGGCCCGGATACTATGGCTCGTTTTAGAAAGAACAATATACACTTTGCTGATTTGTATTATTGTGCACCATAGAATACTTCCATGACTCTTATGCATACTTCCACAGACTACAAGGAATGCTCAACAATGCAAAACATAGCCAATGGATTTATGAATTGAAAAACTTTCTAGACAAACTTTAAAGTATCCATCCAAATTTTTTTATTACGAGTAACAAAGTGATACGATCCAGAGAGAAATCCGGCAAGGGGAAGGGTCGACGGAGGTGAGGGAGAAGGAGGAGGTAACTAGAAGAAAATCTAGGGAGCAATACAAATTTTCATACATTCAAGTATAATAAAAAAGAGTACAACACAACACGATAATTATAAGCGTGTGGTGCAGATAATGAAAAAGCAGTGTTGTTGGGGTTCCCCCTGAATTTTCTAAGTCAAGCCGGGAGGATTTCGACCAAAGACAAGAAGGGAAGCCAACTCGTCCGAACGAGTCGCGTGCACCAAGCCACACTCAACCAGAACCCTAAAACTAACCCCGAAAGAAGGGGCGGAGGCAAGCATGGACACCCAAGCACAACGCACCCGCGTGTGCGTGCTCCATGCACGCGCGCGCAGAGCGCAAGCACTTATGCTGCACGAGCGTGCACGCTCCCAACGCGCTTGCGCAGCGTGCGCGCTCCCAACACCCTCGCGCAACGCGCGAGCCGCGCGTGCGCTATTAGTCGCCACCACCGCCGGCGGCCCCCGCCTCCGGTCGCCATCGCCGTCGGACACCCTGTCTGGGCAGCCCGGACCTCCCGGGGGCACTTTCGTCATTTTACTAAAATTGGTGATCCAGGTGACAGAAATGGAGCGACGTCATTCGCCAACACAAATTCCGCTTCGATGCAATTAATAGCGTATCCCTCCAAAAAAATATAAATAAATCCTCAGAACTTCATTTGAAAACAAACAACTTCAGAGGCTAAAGAGACTCTAAAGTTTACTCTAAAATATTGTGCGTCAGTACACAACTTACTACAATCCTAAGTTTACCAAACTACGTTTTCATACAAACTTTCATTTCCAAATGTAATGTCTTTGTATTTTGAATACTCTAAAATATAATACATTTTAAATACTCTAAAATATTATTAAATGTTAAATACTTTTGTTAGAAGATAGTAAAAATTTACGTAAAATCTCATTGTAATTGTGGCTCATTTATGAGCACAAGTTTGTCTTAAGTTTAGTCTCACATTGTATTCTTCAGATTTCTTTCTTCCTCTCTACATATATATTTGTACTCATACTTAAAGTTTATACAAGAAACACAGCCTACAAGCTTTCTTGCTTCCTTTTTCTACATGGTATCAGAGGGATACGGTCTGGCCTATCCGTTTTTGTCTGTCGGGTTCTCCTGATTAACCAGGCAGCATGTTCTCTGGCTTAACCGTTGTCTTGCGGCCTCCTCTTGTTTCTAACCGCGACTTCCCGCGCGGTTACTTTTTTTCTATCCACTTCTCTTACTCTCTCTCGTGGTTTCCACCTCTTCTCCCCCTCCCCCCATTCCCTTTTATAAACATCTCAGTCCGTGGGCCCTCATGTTCCCCCTAATCGGGCGGTCTCCTCCTATCTTCTTGCGGCTTCCCTATCCGCCTTTTCTTCACGCCTTCTCACACTGCATCTTGGTCGTGGAATTCTCCTGTGTCGTTGGTGTGCTCATCGTGATCGTGTGGTCTGCTTTGCTTAAGTCACTCTTGTGGAAATTTGTGAAGTGGAAGTAGGTGATGGGCAGGCCGGGCGGCCTGTGCGGACTGAGTCCGCGACCTGGACGGATTGTTGACTGCGGCCTGGGTAGTAGCTGTCTGGTGACTTGCTGATTGAGCAGCCTGTGGTTTGAGCGGCCTGTGTGGACTGAGTCCGCGGCCTGGGCGGACTGCTGTCTGCGGACAGGGTGTTGGCTGTCTTGGTGGCTTGGCTGTTTGAGGAGCGGCTTGAGCGGACAGAGGTTGGCGGGCTGTAGGCAGTGTTTTGTTCAGTGGCCGTGTTGCAAGCTTGTGTGTTAACCGACGGATTGGGTCCTGTCCGCAGGAGGCTTGTGGAATGGCATGTCCGCGATGTCCGCTGTGGCGGATTGACCTTGGAGTTTGGCTGTGGCCCTTGCCGAACTCTGGTGGTACAGCAGGTGCTAACTGCTGTGAAGGACTGCGCAGACTGATATCGGAGTCCGGCAGTTGGTCGCTTGTTTGGGCAGTTATGAGAGGTTGCTTGCGGACTCTGCCTTAACTCTGGAGGAGTGTGGCGACCTGCTTGGATGATTGGCGGACTGGGCTTTGTCCGCCGAGCTCGCGCTAGGCCTTTGGTGATTTACTGGACTTGATCATATTCTGTGACAAGTCTAGTGTGTCCGCAGTATCCGCCAAGTTCGTTGTTGACCGGGCGGACTGCCTTTGGTCGTGGACTTGCGGCGGAGGGAGGCTTTGGTCTTGTTTGTGCGGACTGTTGCTAAAGGGGGTTATGGCTGTCCAATTATTGTTGTGGGCGGACTGTGCAGACGGTATCGTGTCTGCATAGTGTGGGCGGTCTGGTGCCAGACCGCCCAATAATGACCTTGGTGCCTTGCTTCTGGAGGTTGTCTTGGAATCCGGCTAAGTCTTCGCGGACTCAGCGGACAGAGGTTTTGCTAGCTCGCGGGCTGGGGTGATGATTCTATGCACTAGGATGGTGACCACACTCCTCACCTCGCCTATAAATAGAACCTCCCCAGCACGTCTACAGGAATGGAGTGAACAGTAAGTTGGGCTTGGGCAAGCGTTGCGGTCTGCAGTTTTCTGTCCTCGCGGGTTAAGTAGTGCTGACGGTGTGTTGTATGCAGGTCGCGCGGCTAGCTTCAAGGAGCCAGGAGTTGGGCATTGAAGTGTGCGGTCTCTGCGATCTCAGCTGGTCGCTTCTGCGGCTTGTCAGATTTCTACTTCAGCTTGATCAAGTGCTAATAACCTGTCCGCCGGTCTCAGGCGGGTAGGCGGTCTGTTCCTCGGTTCTTCAGCAGGCAGCGAATAACGGTGTGTCCGCGCGACCTTGCGGTCTTGGCGGACTCCGTGAGCTATTCGGCTTGTAGCAGTTACATCTTGGAAGGCTGGGCAACCTTGGCGGACGAGGCGAACTCGGCGGTCTCCAGTGTTGTCCGCCCAGCTTGTTTGTTCTTTCTGTTTGTAGATGTTGTACTAGCGAAATTATGTCTCGCTACGTATACCTCGCCTTGTAAAGAAGTGTAATGAATAAAAGATCTGCTTGTTCTTCCATTGGTTGTTGGTGGTAAACTTGCTTCTTGGGTTTCTGCATGATCAAAGTGTGAACTGGGTAGTTCTGAGAATATTAATTTGGCTTTAGGCTACCTTGCTGACCACTTTGAGAAAATTCAACATGGTATCAGAGCGAGGTTCAGTTGCTTGAGCGGTGTTCAACCAGTGTTGTTACTCTGTGCTTGAGTGGTGATCAACCTGTGTTGGTGCTCTGTGCTTCTGGAAGGCTGCTAACCAACAGTTATTGCAATGGAAGGGAGTTATGCAAGAGGTCTTGGCATTGAACTCTTAACGTCGACTAACTTCAAGAAGTGGAAGTCGTGCATGAAGAGTTACCTTCTTGGTGAGGAGCTATGGGAGGTCGTCGATGGTGACGACAGACAGGAAGTGACTGATGCTTTTGGAACTGCTGAGCAGGTGAGGCTCTGGAGAAAAACAAATGCTAAGGCGGGGTTTGTTCTCAAGAGAGCTATTTCACCAGAACTGTTTGATCACATCATTGGATGTGAGTCTGCTACTGACATTTGGACAACCATTGATGAGTTGTTCAATAGGAAGAATGTGGCTAGACTTCAGTTTCTGGAGAATGAGTTGGCCAGGACAACTCAAGGAGACCTAACTATCTCTAAATACTTCTTGAAGATGAAGAGTCTGTGTGTAGAGATATCAACGCTTGATCCTGATGAGCCTATTTCTGAGGCCAAGTTGAAAAGGCACATAATCCGCGGCTTGCGGAAGGAGTATGTTGCCTTTGTGTCATCAATTCAAGGTTGGACTACTCAACCATCTTTGCTAGAGCTTGAGAATCTGCTTGCTTCACAGGAAAGCTTGGCAAGGAAGATGGCTGGAGTCACTGTCTCTAAGGAAAGCAGTGAAGCACTCTTCACGGGCAAAAAGAAGAAGAGATGGGAAGGGAAGAAGAAGCAAGTCGCTGCTGAGAATGTGCCTTCAACTTCTTATCAGGCAGAGAGGAGCACTGCTCCTAAGAAGGACTGGAAGAAGAACCTGAAGTGCTACATGTGTCATCAGCGAGGACACTTCAAGCGTGACTGCAAGGTCAAACTGCAGCCTGGGCATGTTGCTGGCAAGTAGGAAGCTCACTCTAAGAATGAGGAAGCTGAATGGGGCAGAGCTTTCATGACGGGCACTTGTGTTCGTACCCTGTCCGTTGTTGACTTCAACGATGATTGGATCGTGGACTCTGGGTGTAGTCATCACCTCACCGGAGACAAGTCGAAGTTCTCTTCTCTGCAAGCCTACTCAGGTAATGAAGCTATTATAACTGCTGATAATATTGTTTATGCAGTAGAGAAGGAGGGAGTTGTGTCTTTGGGTAGTGATAAGGGGTCACTCACGTTAAGGAGTGTGTATCACGTATCGGGCATGAAGAAGAACCTCTTCTCGGTGACCAATGCGGTAGACGCGGGTTATCACATTTTGTTTGGGCCAATAGAAGTGAAGTTCCTTCACAACATATCAGTGGTTAAGGCGGATGTTGCTCATGTTGGTAGGAGAGTGAAGAACTTGTTTGTTCTTGCTACTAACTCTTATGTTGATCAGATGAGAGCAAATGATAGCGCGGTTATATGGCATGAAAGGATGGGGCATGTAGGAATGGAGAAATTGAAGGCTATGGCTAACAGAAGCCTTGTAAGAGGCTTGCCTAAGCTATCTTCATTTGGCGACAGTCACGGTTGCTCGGGATGTCAGTACGGCAAGGATCATCGCCTTTCGTTTGATAAATCACAAACGAGGAGCAAGAGACCATTGGAGTGCATCCATGGAGACTTGATGGGACCAACCGTCACTGCAAGACTTGGCGCGAGCAGATACATGTTGGTGCTGATTGATGACTACTCAAGATATACTTGGGTATATTTCTTGAAGGATAAGTCAGAAGCTTTTCGTTTGTTTGTGGAGTTCAAGGAGTTGGTGGAAGGCCGGCTTGGCTTGCGGATCAAGAAGCTTAGAATAGACAACGGTGGAGAGTTTATCTCCTCCGAGTTTTCTAACTTCTGCATGAAGCACGAGATCCAACAAGAGCTCACTTGTGCTCACACTCCACAACAAAATGGAGTAGCGGAGCGGAAGATCCGTCATCTGACGGAGACTTGCAAATGTTGGCTTCATCCGAAAGACATTCCAAGGTCTTTTTGGGCAGAAGGTATGTCTTGTGCTTCTTATGTCATCAACCGGATGCCGCTTAGCCCGATCAACATGAAGACTCCTTTTGAGTTGTTGCTGAAGGAGAACCCTAGTGTGGAACACCTTCGGGTGTTCGGTTCAACTTGTTATGTGCATGTCCCGGATACTTCACGGACTAAGCTGGATGCAAAGGCAAGGAAGCTTATCTTTGTTAGCTACGATGAGCAGAAGAAGGGATGGAAATGCATGGATCCTGCGACGAAGAATTTCGTTGTGTCAAGAGATGTTGTCTTTGACGAGCTGACGTCGTATGGAGGTGGCTCGGTTGAGCTAACCAGAAGCAAGGTTGATGAAGAACCGATGGTGGTTGCTGAAGGCCTGGAAGAGGAGCTTACTGTTTCACCAGTAGCTCCTGTTGCTTCAAATTCTGGTGTGAGGCTTCTGGCTCAGGAAGTAGGGGGAGCATTGCTCAAAGCTTGCTTGAAGGTGGTGCTGAGCCTGAAGGAGCAATAGAGGTAGTAAGCAAGGAGCAGACCCTTCAGAGATCGAAGAGGGTTATTAAGCCACCGGCTCGATACTGTGATGGGAATGCAGTGAGCTTTGTCTCCTGCTTCTTTGCAGGTCCTCTGGATGAGCGAGAGCCTGCAAACTTCAATGAGGCCACTGGAGTCAAGGAGTGGGATGATGGCATGAAGGAAGAGATAGTTACTCTCAAGAAAAATGAAACCTGGGACCTTGTGCCCAAGGTTGATGGCATTACCCCAGTGACTTGCAAGTGGGTGTATAAGTTAAAGAAGAAGGCTGATGGGAGCATTGATAGGTTTAAAGCTCGTCTGGTTGCTCGAGGATTCTCACAACAGTATGGAGAAGAGTATGAGGAGACGTTTAGTCCGGTTGCAAAGATGACTTCAGTTAGAGTGGTGATTGCCTTGGCTGCTAGCAAAGGATGGAGAATATGGCAGCTTGATGTGAAGAATGCTTTTCTTTAGGGAGAGATTGACAAGGACATCTTCATGCATCAGCCACTTGGTTTTGTTTCTGAAGATCATCCAGACTATGTCTGTAAGCTCAGGAAGGCTCTCTACGGGTTGAAGCAAGCTCCTAGAGCTTGGTATGGGAAGATAGCAGAGTATTTGGAATTCTGCGGGTATCTTGCTTCCAACTCAGATTCTAGCTTGTTCGTCAAGAAGAAGAGGGAGCTTCAAGTCTTGGTCCTGCTGTATGTGGATGATATGATCATCACAGGGAATTCGGAGGAGGAAGTAGCAAGACTCAGGGCTGAGCTTGTTATACGCTTCGAGATGAAAGACTTGGGAGAACTTTATCACTTTCTCGGTCTTGAAGTGGAGAGGAAGGAGTGCGGAATTCTCATTTGCCAGAAGGGATATGCAGATCGCATTGTAAGTCGGTTCGGCATGGGCGAAGGGAAGTGTTGCTCTACTCCACTGAAACATGTGCTAAAGCTTCGACGAGATGAAGGAAGGATTCTTCCTGATCCCTTGGTGTTCAGGGCACTTGTAGGGAGTTTGATCTACCTGACGATTACAAGGCCAGACATTGCTTATGCTGTTGGCCGAGTAAGTCGGCTTATGGCTGAACCAAGGAAGTCTCATATGGTAGTGGCAAAGCACATCTTGAAGTATGTCAAGTCAACTTTTGATATGAGACTCCTCTATAGTAGGGATGCGGACTTTGCTTTGCTTGGATACACGGACGCTGACTACGGTGGTGACTCGGATGATCGGAGATCAACTTCGGGTTATGTTTTCACTTGTGGTTCAGCTGGTATTTCGTGGTGTAGCAAGAAGCAGGATTCTGTGTTCGTGTCTTCTACGGAAGCTGAGTATAAGGCTTCGGCCTTGGCTGCTCGGGAAGCTATCTGGTTGCGGAGGCTTGTAGAGGATGTTCATGAAGAAGTGCAAGGGCCTACTTTACTCCGGGGTGACAATGAGAGTGCTCTCAAACTGGTAAACAATCCAGTGTGTCATGCAAGGACCAAGCATATTGAGATCGCACACCACTTCATAAGGGAGAGGGTGTTGGAGGGATCTCTTCTGGTCAGGCATGTTCAGAGTGAAGATAATCTTGCTGATATCTTCACAAAGCCGCTGTCGAAGGGGCCTTTTCAGCGGTTACGTAGCTTGCTGGAGTTGATCACCACTTCTCACTTCAAGGGGGAGTGTTGAAATTTGTGAAGTGGAAATGGGTGATGGGCAGGTCGGGCGGCCTGTGCTGACTGAGTCCGCGACCTGGACGGATTGTTGATTGCGGCCTGGGTAGTAGCTGTCTGGTGGCTTGCTGATTGAGCAGCCTGTGGTCTGAGCGGCCTGTGCGGACTGAGTCCGCGACCTGGGCGGACTGCTGTCTGCGGACAGGGTGTTGGCTGTCTTGGTGGCTTGGCTGTTTGAGGAGCGGCCTGAGTGGACAAAGGTTGGCGGGATGTAGGCAGTGTTTTGTTCAGTGGCCGTGTTGCAAGCTTTTGTGTTAACCGGTGGATTGGGTCCTATCCGCAGGAGGCTTGCGGACTGGCGTGTCTGCGATGTCCGCTGTGGCGGATTGACCTTGGAGTTTGGCTGTGGCCCTTGCCGAACTCTGATGGTACAGCAGGTGATAATTGCTATGAAGGACTGCGCAGACTGATATCAGAGTCCGGCAGTTGGCCGCTTGTTTGGGCAGTTGTGCGAGGTTGCTTTCAGACTCTGCCTTAACTCTGGAGGAGTGTGGTGACCTGCTTGGATGATTGGCGGACTGAGCTTTGTCCGCCGAGCTCGCGCTAGGACTTTGGTGACTTACTGGACTTGGACACATTCTGTGACAAGTCCAGTGTGTCCGCAGTATCCACCAAGTTCGCTGTTGACCGGGCGGACTGCCTTTGGTCGTGGACTTGTGGCGGAGGGAGGCTTTGGTCTTGTTTGTGCGGACTGTTGCTAAAGTGGGTTGTGGCTGTCCAATTGTTGTTATGGGCGGACTGTGCGGACGGTATCGTGTCCGCATAGTGTGGGCGGTCTGGTGCCAGACCGCCCAATAGTGACCGTGGTGCCTTGCTTCTAGCGGTTGTCTTGGAATCCGGCTAAGTCTTCGCGGACTCAGCGGACGGAGGTTTTGCTAGCGCGCTGAAAGTCCACCTAGTGTCAGCTATGTGCACCTATGGGGGGGGAATAGGTGACGAGTAGCGCTTTTGCGGAATTTACGAACGTACCTGCACAATAAAAATAAAGAGCACAGCACACAGAATACACAGGAAATTTATAGTGGTTCCCCGACTTGGGTACATCCACTTTCCCCCTTCGACCTATCTCCCCAACAAGGGACGACTCGGTCACTTCTCCAACGGGATTGAAATCCAATCCCTGCACTAACGGAAGGAGCCCTTCCACATGTGAGAGTCAACACTCCCACAAAACGGGTTGCACCCAACCCTTACAACAGGGAACAAAAGTTCCTTTACAACAAAAGTAAATATAGAAAGTACACGAGATACAAACTTCGTTTGGAGACTACGGTGTTCCTCTTCGTTCGACGACGTGTTCGTGAAGTCAACGAAAAGTTTACAACCTTGGTCTCTCTTGGAAAGGATCTTCCCGAACCCGGCGGCGGCAATCCGAGCGGCGGCTTGGTTCGGGATCGACGGCAACGACGATGCGCGGCAGCAGTACTTCTGAGATCCAGTCTTCGTTGCAAAGCAAACTAGGTCTACCAACGGTCACTCTAGGATCGGTCGTCTCGATCGATTCGGACGGGGGAGTTTTTCCCGGTCAACAAATCGAGAGACAAGGGATCTTTGGATAGGCACGTGAGACTCAAGCTTTGTTAAGCTTCTGTCGCCGGATATCGGGAAGAAATGCGATCAGCAGCGGCGACGGACTTGCGCGAGCGGCGACGGAGGCGGCGGAGAGATTTCGTGATTTTAGGGTTGCACTCGCTCGGCTTCTTTCTGTCTAGGTATTCAGTTCAAAATAACTGTGTATAAATACTGTAGCTAACTCCAAAATGACCGTTTGTGGGACCCACAATAGAAATCCCCAAATCCCGGTCCAGAGATTTAACAGCGGCAGAATCCGGCTCAGGAAGTTCCAGAAAAATGCCAAGTCAAAATCGGTGAGAATCGAAAGTGATTCTCGCCGAGTCGCCGAGAATCAAAGGTGATTCTCGACGATTCGGCGAGAATCAAAGATGATTCTCGTCGAATTTGCCTTGGTTGCACGCACTGCTTTAAGCCAGGTCGAGACGGCGAGAATCAACCAGTGATTCTCGTCGATTCGATGAGAATTCTCGCCGAATCGGCGAGAATCACTAAGTGATTCTCGTCGATTCTTACTTAGACGCAGAGGTGCTTGCTTAGAAGTTGCTGGATCGAGTTCGGCGAGAATCAACTTCTGATTCTCGACGAATCGGCGAGAATCCCAAGTGATTCTTGCCGAATCGGCGAGAATCACTTGGTGATTCTCGTCGATTCTAACTTTAGACGAATTTTCGTCTTTACACCTATGAGATGCTCCTTGACCCATCCTTGCTCCTTGTCTGCTCCTGCATATTTACAGCCCTGTGCTTGAAAATAAGTGCACTCCAATAGAGAGAGAGTACACGTAGGCCAACACACTGATCTGCTCAACGAGGGATTACGTCGTGCAGACCCGTGTATATTGACCTACTGCACCCTGACATTGGTGTGCACTTAGCGTGGAAAAACTGCAAGCACAACTAGAAGGATTTTATCAAATACATAGTCTATTGACCTTAGCTTGTCCAGGGGCTTCTTCAAATCAGGTACATTGTGGATACAATACCCAACAATCTCCCCCTATTTGAAGAAGCCTAAACCCTACAAGCTAAGGTGAATAGAGCAAATGAGAATGAAAACCATAAACTGAAAAGAGAGTTGAGTGAGTTATCCATTACCAATACCAATTTCTTGGGAGCAAGCTTGGAGCCACCTTAGCCTTAGCCGAGAGGGTAGTCTCCCCCTTTTCGGCTTCTACAAATCGGGGTCTGTAGCGTTTTACCCTTTGCTCCCCCTCAGTTCTTGCACGGGCCTGGAGCCTCTGTAGTCTTCATTCCTCATAATTGAGCATCCCCAATTCAGTCTTGAAAAGATTGAACTTGGCCTCGTCTAGGGGCTTTGTGAATATATCAGCAATCTGCTTGTCCGTGGGGACATAACAGAGAGAGATATCTTTGTTCTCCACGTGCTCCCGAATGAAGTGGTAGCGTACTTCGATATGCTTCGTTCTGCTGTGCGACACCGGATTGTTGGCAATGGCAATTGTACTTGAGGAGTCGCAGTACATGGGTACTTCCTTGAACTGAAGGTCGTAGTCGGCTAGCTGGTCTCTGATCCATAGAAGTTGTGCGCAACAGCTTCCTGCCGAGATATACTCTGACTCTGCTGTGGAGGTTGCAACACAATTCTGTTTCTTGCTGTTCCATGAGATAAGCCTCCTGCCGAGGAATTGACACGTCCCGGAGGTACTTTTCCTGTCATCCCTGCTCCCTGCAAAATCAGCATCTGAAAAGCCTATTAGCTCGACATCATTGTTTCTCGGGTACCACAAGCCAAGATTAGGAGTACCTTTAAGGTATCTCAGAATTCGCTTTGCAGCGACATAGTGAGATTCCTTAGTGTTCACCTGATATCGGGCACAGACACATGTGGAGAACATAATATCCGGTCGACTGGCAGTAAGGTAGAGCAGGGATCCAATGATGCTTCTGTATTTGGTTTCATCGAAAGGTTTACCTTTCTCATCCTTATCCAGAGACATGGTGGATCCCATTGGAGTCCTCATAGAGGTTGCACTCTCCATACCGAATTTCTTAAGGAGTTCATTTGTGAACTTCGTCTGAGAGATGAAGATTCCATCCTCAGACTGTTTCACTTGAAGTCCTAAGAAATACTTGAGCTCTCCCATACTGCGCATTTCAAACTTTCCTTGCATAAGTTTAGAAAACTTTTTGCAAAGATTGTTGTCCGTTGAGCCGAATATTATGTCATCGACATAGATTTGCATCAGCAAAATCTTGCCTTTGACTTCCCTGAGAAACAATGTTTTATCTATTTTACCTCTGGAGAACTTGTTCTCAAGAAGAAAACTAGATAAAGTCTCATACCAAGCTCGTGGAGCTTGTTTCAACCCATATAAGGCCTTATTAAGAAAATAAACGTGATTGGGATAAGTAGGATCGACAAAACCTGGGGGTTGAGCGACGTATACTTCCTCTTTCAGGTCTCCGTTCAGGAATGCCGATTTCACATCCATTTGATAGACTGTGAATCCTTTGTATGAAGCATACGCCAGGAACAACCTGATTGCCTCGAGCCTTGCTACTGGTGCGAAGGTCTGGTCGAAGTCAATCCCTTCCTCCTGTCTGTAACCTTGAGCCACCAGCCTGGCCTTGTTCTTTACGATGACCCCATGTTCATCCAGCTTGTTTCTGAAGATCCACTTCGTGCCAATCACATTCTGCTTGTATGGTCTGGGAACCAGCGTCCAAACCTTGCAACGTTCGAATTGATGTAGTTTCTCTTGCATGGCCAGAATCCATGCCGCATCCTTGTTCGCCTCGTCGAACTTCTTTGGATCAACCTGTGACAGGAAGCTAAGATGCAATACTTCGTTAACTGTACCTCTTCGAGTTCTGACACCAACACGAGGATCCCCGATGATCTGATCTCTAGGATGATCTCTCACGTGCCGGAGCTCTAGAAGTCTGGCGTCTGGAGCTTCAACTACTTCTTGGGCTTCTCTTTCTTCTAAGAGATTTGTTCCATCTTGATCTTCAACATTTTCAGATGACGTGGAGGTGGAAACTTTGACGTACTTGGGAGCGTCATCTTTAGGGGTCTCATCCAGACTCAGCTGTTCAAGTCTAGCACCTGTATCTTCAAGAATACTACTGGAAGAATTGATGTTAAGCAAACTTCCTTCATCAAATACAACATTTATTGATTCTTCTACCACTAGGGTTTTCTTATTGAAGACCCTATATGCCCGACTATGGGAACTATAGCCCATGAATATGCCTTCGAAGCATTTTTCACCGAATTTAGTACGCGGGTACTTCCCATTATTCAGTACATAGCATCGGCAACCAAAAATCCTCAAGTAGGACATGGTTGGTTTCCTGCCTTTCAGTAGCTCGTAGGGCGTCTTACGATGATGCTTGTTGATCAATGCTCGGTTTTGTACATGACATGCCGTATTGACACCCTCTGCCCAGAAGTATTCCGGGAGAGAAGCATCTTTCAACATTGTCGTGCAGGCTTCAATGAGAGTTCTATTTCTCCTCTCCGCAACTCCATTTTGCTGAGGAGTGCGCGGGGAGGAAAACTCATGAAAGATACCTTGTTCTTCACAAAATTCTGTCATTGCACCAGATTCGAATTCTGTTCCATGGTCACTTCTGATTTTGACCACGGAGCAGTTAAATTCGTTCTGAACCTGCTTGACAAAATTAGTGAAGATGTCAAACGTATCTGACTTTCATTTCAAAAAGAACACCCATGTAAACCGAGAATGATCATCAACTATCACTAGCGTATAGGACTTGCCTCCCAAGCTATGAACTTGCATTGGACCAAACAAGTCCATATGCAAAAGGTAAAGACATCGGGAAGAGTCTTTATCAGCGATGCTCTTAAAGGTAGCCCGAGTCTGTTTGCCCATCTGGCATGCAGGACATGGGCTATTTTTGATGCACTTGATACTGGGAGCATCCCTTACCAAGTCCTTAGAAAATAGCATACTAATTGTCTTGAAATTAATAAGTGTCAATCTCTTGTGCCATTGTTCACAAAGAGAAGCACTGCCTGTTGCAACAAGGCATACGGGGATAGTTGAATCTAAACTGAGAAAATCTAAACAAAAGATATTTCTGCTCCTAATGCCTGATAATACCGTTTCAGAAGAGGTACGTGAAATTATCAGACATTTATCCTTGCAGAACTTAACATCATAACCTTTATCACATAACTGACTTACACTGATCAGGTTATGGTTTAACCCTTCAACATAAGCCACGTCGGTGATAGAGATTATACCGTTGGAAATCATACCATAACCTCTGGTGACTCATCGATCTGACCCTCCAAAGATGACTTTGGGTCCATTCTCGACTGGAGTGTAATCACGCAGCAGGCTTCTTGTCCCGGTCATATGCCGGGAGCATCCACTGTCCAAATACCAGATCGCCGTTTTGGTGGCCTTTGGACATTCCTGCAAAACAAAATTAATTTGCCTTAGGAACCCAATCGAACTTGGGTCCTAGATTCCTGGTTAGCACACTCCCCCTCGGTTGGTTAACCCTACGAGTGGTCGGTCTCGCATTGCTAACATGGGGAGTCTCGTAGTTCCTTGGATTAAACCAACAATCCACGACAAAGTGACCGACTTTACCACAGCACCAACAGTCAAATCTGTTGTACCTCTTCCTAGGCTCCTGCCTTACCCTGGGAACGGTGGGTACTGCTGGGCCCTTGGATCTGGAGGTGGAGGCCTCATGGTGACAACAGTCGCATGACTTTGTCACCTTCTGTATAACAGGCTTGGCTTTTGGTGTCTGCTTTCCATTATGGCCGCTAGAGAACGGACCATAATTTCCTATGTGGATTTCCTCATAAGGTGCCTTGAAGGCACTCTCACCGAAGTTCCGGGGAAAGTTCCAACCGTCATACCGGCTCTTTGGCTTTGCAACCGAGGGTCGGAAATGATGCCCAAATGTTGACTCAAAGTCGTGTTGGTTGCAAGGAAAGCCAGGCTTTCTGAACGCAACAGGACTAAGAGGAGCCTTACCCTTTTCATCAGCAGAGGCCTTCTTGGCGGCCTTATTCTTCCTCTGGTTCTTGTTTCTCCTAGATGAAGAACCAGGTACCCCTATATGCCCCAAGCCAGCTCCTTTGGCCTGAGCAGAGAAGGTATCAACGACTGGAAGAACTGTTTTGGCATGGAGAAGCTCTTGATGATCTTCCTTTCTGCCGCAAGTAGTTCTTCCAACTTGTCGACTTCCTCCTGCTTTAGATCAAGGAGCTTCAAAGACTCTGAATGCTTGGAAGTCAGGTCAAGGTGTTCCTGTCGGAGAGAAATCAAGCTAGTGACCTCTTCCCTTAGGGATACACACTCACCCTTAAGGAATTTTACTTCCTTCTTCTCAGCCTTCAGTCTCTTTCTGCACTCATCGAAAGTGTTGAGCAGAAGCTCATACTTCTCGAGGAGCTCAGCTTCACGGGCTGAAGGGCCATCATCAGGTTCATCATCCTGAGACTCAGGATCAGAGTCGGAGTCGGAGAGAGGGGTGTGAGTTTTTACCTTCCCAGTAAATGGGGGGCATTCTCCTTCTGAGTCGGAGCGACCCACCAGCCCGAAGTAGGCTTCCTCATCATCACTGGAGTCTGAGGAATCAGACTCACTTAGTGTCTTTGGCCTTCTTGTGATTTAGCTCCGCTCCTTCTTCTTATCTCTGGAGGATTTGAGATCCTCTCCTTTCCCTTTTTCTCTTTTGCTTTTGTTGGGTACATTGGTCAAATGTACCTGATTTGAAGAAGCCTCACCTAACTCAATGATATGCATCATAATGTATTTGATGTTTGTTTGAGTTACTTGTGCAGGTTAGGAATACACTGGACTGAAGCTAAAAATTTCTAAGTCCATGTGTCGACACCCAGAGGGAAAGTGTCGATACTTGAGAAAGCTTGTGTCGACACCCAGACAAGCAGTGTCGACACTTGGAGTCATTGTGTCGACACCTGGGAAGAAGAGTCGACACCAGTCAGAAAGTGTCGACACTTGGAGCTGTGTCGACACTCAGTGAAGTAGTATGCAGAAAAGCTGTGTCGACACTTAGCAGAAGTGTCGACACCTAGAAGAGTTGTGTCTACACCAGAAAGTGTCGACACTTGGAGCTGTGTCGACACTCAGCAAAAGTCTGCAGAGTCTAAGTAAAAGTGTCGACACTCAACACAATGTGTCGACACTATGCTGAAGAGTCAGTATTTGAAGTAAGTGTCGACACTCAACACAATGTGTCGACACTATGCTGAAGAGTCAGTATTTGAAGAAAGTGTCGACACTCAGCACAATGTGTCGACACACAACCAGAAGAGTCAACACTTGAAGAAAGTGTCGACACCCAGCGCAATGTGTCGACACTTAGTTGAAGACTCTACACTTGAAGAAAGTGTCGACACAAGGAGCTGTGTCGACACTTAGCAAAGAACAGAAAAGTTACAAAATATTCTAAGTACAAGTGTCGACACTAAAGGAATGTGTCGACACTCAGCTGAAGAAACAAAAGTGAAGACTTGTGTCGACACCAAGAAGCAGTGTCGACACTTGACAGTTTCAACACATAAAGTTGTGTCGACACAAAGGAGTTGTGTCGACACTTAGAAGAATACAGTTGAAGAATGAAGAACAAGTACTTGTGTCGACACTCAATTTCAGTGTCGACACATGCAGAAGAATCTGTGTCGAGACATACAAGGAATTGTGTCGACACCTTGTAGACTTGTGTCGACACTTACACAACATGTGTCGACACTTAGTCTATAAGTGTCGACACTTAAGTACAGAAAGTCTCGACACTATCTGACAGTTAGAGAATTTCAAGAAGTGACTGGTTGACATGACAGCTGCCGATCCAGCCGGTCTACAGCAACTGTCAGAGAAATCAGAAGTCTGTTATAAACCGGACCAGCCGGTTACCATGAAGGAAGCCTATAAATAGGCACCCATTGTTTACAGAAACGGTGTGTGAAGGATTGTTGTTGTTACAACTTGTGAGAATATTCTAAGTAGTTGATCAGATTAAATCAAGAAGTGATACACAGAGGATTAACACAAGAAGGTCTGTCAGTTCAACTGCAGATCTAAGAAGTTGGAGAGAGAGAGCTCCAATCAAGTATTCAGTCTTTGGAACTAAGGCTGAGAAGAAGGATTCAGAAACAACTGGATCTCAAGAAGCAGAGGTCAAGGAACAACTGCAGAAGATTCAGACTAATTCAGTTCTAACTCAAGAAGCTTTGAAGGAAGCTAAGTCAGTTTGGATCTAACTGAGTTCTTCCAAGAACTCTTCAAGAAACTCTCAACTCCTCTCTTATTTTCTGAGTTGTAGAGTTAGCAATTGTATTTCTACTTTAACTTGTAGGATCCATTGGATCTGAGAGAATTGTAAGCCTATATTATAAAGGCTGAGGGTAGGGCTTGATTGCCTGAGTGTAGGAGTTGAAGAACTCTGAGTGTAGGCCTTAATTGGCTGAGTGTAGGCCTGGGTGGCTGAGTGTAGGCCTTTTTGGCTGAGTGTAAGGCTTTGGGCCTGAGGTGTAGGAACCTAGTTGGGTTCTGAGCTAGTGGAGAAGTTTGGCCGAATCTAGTACACTGCTAGATAGGCGAAGGGGGAAAGTGGATGTACCCAAAGATTGGGGAACCACTATAAAATCTTGTGTATTCTGTGCTGTGATTGTGCTGTGTTGTGAATTGCTGTGTTTGCTGTGAGAACTTATTCAGAAATCTGTGTTATAAACTGTTGTGCTGCCAACAAAGTTTCAAAAAGGATTTGGTCACCTATTCACCCCCCCCCCCCCTCTAGGTGTTTAGGTACCATATCTTTCAAGTGGTATCAGAGCGAGGTTCCTCAAAAAGGACTAACTGTCTGAGGAGATCCAGTTTGGCAGATTCAGTGTAAGTCAGGAAACAGTTTCAAGAAAATCAAGAAACATGGGGTCTTCAGAGAATCACAAGGAATTGGGTTCAATGAAACTGCCCATATGCAGAAAGGAGATTTTTGGAATCTGGAAAGAAAGGGTAAGGCTGTTCATGGAGGCCTCTGACCCTAGGATCTACATCACAGTCAAAGAAGGGCCCTATGTGCCCATGAAGATTTCAGTCTTGGATGCTACACAGAGAACTCCAAAGGATTTTTCTGAGATGACCAAGGATGAGATTGTCCTAGCTACAATGGACAAAAGGGCACAGAACATCATAGTTAGTGCAATTGATGATGCCACCTTCCAGAACCTTATTCACTGTAAAACAGCAAAAGAAATGTGGGATACCCTCATTGTCTACATGGAAGGTTCTGAAGAAGTAAGACAAGATAGGAAGTCCTTGCTTAATCAAGAATATGAGAGCTTTAGGCAAGGAAGAGGAGATAGCATCACTGAATGCTACAAGAAGTTTTATAGAATTGTTAATGAACTCATGTCCTATGGAAGAGAGTTCTCTAACTATGAATTGAATGATAAATTCTTAAGGTCCCTAACCAAAGACTGGGACACCAAGATCTGTGCCATCAGAGAAATGGCAAAGTTGGGAGAAATTCCTCCTCCCACACTGTTTGGCAAGTTGTTATCTTATGAGATGCAATTGTCAGTAAGAAAAGAGGAGGAAAAGTCAACAAGGACTGAACACAGGGAAAGGACTGTTGCCTTTAAGTCAGAAGTACCTAGAAAGAACAGGACTAAGTCATCAACTCCTCCTCCAGAGGTAGTTGAATCAGAATCTGATGAGTCTGTTAGCACTAAATCTACAAGCAGTGAAAGTGATGAAGATTTTGCTGCATTCACCAGACATTTTCAGAAATTCCTTAAGAAGAAACAGTGGAGGTCCAGACCTTCATATTCCAAAGGGAAAGAAGTCCAGTATCAGGAGAAGAAGCCTTCAAAGAAGGATAAGAAAAAGACAAAGACTAGTAAGGCAACTGGGTCTAAGATTGTGTGTTACTGCTGCAATAGACAGGGTCATGTTATTGCAGATTGTCCTGAAAGAAGGAAAGAATCCAGTGACAAAAAGAAGACTCACTTCAAAGGAAAGAAGGAGAAGTCCTTTGTTGCAAAGAATGAGAAGACTCTTTCAGACATTTCTTCTTCAGACACTGAGACAGATGCTGAAGCCTACATAGGGCTATTTGCTGAAGAAGAAGAAGAGTTTATGCAGATCATGGAATCAATATATGAACAAGAAGAGTGTCAGTGCCAAGGACTGATGGCATTGACTGAAAGTACCAAAATCCTGGAGCAGCCAGGACCTAGTCAGGTACAAAGTCCAACTCAAAGTTCAGATTTCAGTTCTAGTTCAGAGTCAGATTCATCTTCATCAAGTGATGGAAGTGTTTCTGAATCTGAGGGAGATATTCATCAGCTCTTAGATGAATACCAAGTACTGTTGCAAGCCTATAAGAAAAGCAAGATCCTAGCCAAAAGTCAGGCAAAGGAGATTGCTGATCTCAAGGCAGCTGCAACAGATTTTGAGAAGCAGTATGATCAAAAACTGAATGAAGTAGCCAGGCTGAAACACATTACTGTGATTCAGATGGGTACTATTACATTTAAGAATGATCAAATTAAGAGACTGGAGATCAATCTCCAGAAGGAAAAAGAACTTGCTGCCAGGTTTTCAAAACCTAAATCAGTATTACCATTAATTGATGAATTTGTTAATCAAAAAGGCAAAGCTGGACTAGGTTTTGTTAGACCTGCAGGGACTGTACAGTCCAAGTTCAAGTCCAAGGGTAAAGCCCCAACATTCAACAAGCCTGCTGTAGTCAAGACAGCAAAGGTTGTATCTAAGCAAAGGTACAACAAGTTTGAATGCTGGTGCTGTGGCAAGGTTGGCCACTTTGCCTTGGATTGTTGGCACAATGCCAGTGCCAAGTTGAGTAGCAAGTTACCTGATGGAAAGCCAGTAGGTAGCTATGTCAAGTTGCAAACTAACAATCACCAAGGACCCAAGTTTACTTTGGGTTTTAAGGTTCATTAATTTGTTTTGCAGGTGAATCCAAGTGGCCATACCCCCAACATGGTACTTGGATAGTGGATGTTCCAGACATATGACTGGAACAAGGGGACTACTGAAGGACTACATTCCAATCAAAAATGGTCCTAAAGTGACCTTTGGTGGTTCTGAAAAAGGAATCATCAAAGGGTTTGGTAACATCTCTTCAAACCTTGTTACCATTACTCAAGTGGCTTATGTTAAAGGGTTGAAACACAACCTCATTAGTATAAGTCAGTTAAGTGATGTAGGGTATGACATCTCATTTGTTAAAAATGGTTGTCATATCAAGAGGTCAAGTGATCAAGAGATCATTTTGACAGGATATAGAAAGAGAAATGTCTATTGTTTAGACATTATGGTTGAGAACAATAGTTCTCCAGTTTGTCTTGTAGCTGATGAGACAGTCTCTCAATGTGTCAAATGGCACAAGAGGCTTGCTCATCTTAATTACAAGACTATTGGCAAACTCTTTAGTAAAGAGTTAGTGAGGAATGGTCCTCAAGTTAAGTGTGTCAAAGATGACATTTGCTCAGCTTGTCAAAAGGGCAAGCAGACTAAATCCACCTTTAGAAGCTTAGACAACAAAGATGCTGTGAGGTGTCTATACCTCTTGCATATGGATCTATTTGGTCCAATGCCAGTTCACAGCTTAGGTAGGAAGGTCTACACCTTTGTAGTGGTTGATGACTACTCAAGGTTTTCCTGGGTGTTCTTCTTAAAGCAGAAATCTGAGACACCTAGTGTCTTCTATAGTTTTGTTAAGCAAATTCAGAATGAATTGAACTGTACAGTGGTCAAAATTAGAAGTGACCATGGTACAGAGTTTCAGTCTGAAAGCATGACAAAGCTGTGTGAAGATTATGGGATATTTCAAGAATTCTCTTCACCTAGAACACCTCAGCAAAATGGCATTGCTGAAAGGAAAAATAGGACCTTGATAGAGGCTGGTAGAACCCTATTAAGTGATTCATCACTGCCAGAATATTTCTGGGCTGAAGCAGTTAACACTGCATGCCATGTGATAAATAGGGCTACCATCACTAAAAGGTTTAACAAGACCCCCTATGAAGTTGTGAAAGGCAGGAAACCAAATCTGTCCTATTTTAGGATCTTTGGTTGTAAATGCTACATACTTAACAATGGAAAGTCTTACCTAACTAAGTTTGCTGCCAAGTCCCAAGAGGGAGTGTTTGTTGGGTACAGCAATAATAGTAAGGCTTATAGAGTCTACAACTTGACTACACAAGTTGTAGAGGAGTCTGTGCATGTAGTTTTTGATGAAACACAACTAATTAACAATGAGTTGTCTAGTAGTGTGTGCAGCCCCACAGGTCTTACTAAGAAGATGGACAAGCTAGCCATAGAAGATGTACCTGCTGTAAGACAGCAAGTAGAAGAAGATGGCTTATGTCTAGGGGGAGAACTACATGTACCAGGAACTGAAGAAGTACAAGGAACTCAGCATGATGAAGATGCTGTAGAAGTACAACCAGAAGCAAGGATGCCTCCAGCCAACAGGCATCTAAGAGATCATCCAGTAGAGCTGATAATTGGAGATCCAAGACAGGTGTTCAGACAAGGAGCAAAATCAGAATGCTGTAGTATATTCAAGTTTTCTGTCTCAAATAGAACCAAAGAAATTTGAAGAAGCTATACAAGATCCACAGTGGACTGAAGCAATGCAGGAAGAGCTTAATCAGTTCAAAAGGTGCAAGGTATGGGACTTGGTTCTTAAACCTAAAGATCACAATGTGATAGGAACAAAGTGGATCTATAGGAATAAGTTAGATGAACAAGGAGTTATCATCAAGAATAAAGCAAGACTGGTTGCAAAAGGATATAGGCAAGAAGAAGGTATTGATTTGATCAAACCTTTGCTCCAGTAGCCAGACTGGAAGCCATAAGGATGTTCTTGGCCTATGCAACCTATCAAGGATTCAAGGTATACCAAATGGATGTGAAGTCAGCATTCCTAAATGGTAACTTGAAAGAAGAAGTCTATGTGGAGCAGCCTGCAGGTTTTGTTGATCCAACTTTACCTCATTATGTTTATAGACTTAGGAAAGCATTATATGGGTTAAAACAAGCACCTAGAGCTTGGTATGAAACCCTATCTAGTTTCCTCATTGAGAACAAGTTCTCAAGGGGGAAAATAGATAAGACTCTATTCCTTAGGGAATCTAGAGCAAAGTAATACTTGTCCAAATATATGTAGATGACATTATATTTGGGTCTACTGAAAGTAGCCTTTGCAAAAAGTTTGCAAAGCTTATGCAAAGTCAATTTGAGATGAGTAGTATGGGAGAGCTGAAGTTTTTCTTGGGTCTCCAAGTTAAACAGACTGAAAATGGTCTATCCATATGTCAGTCCAAGTTCACCCTAGAACTCATAAGGAAATATGGTATGGATTCCTCCAGTACCATGAAGACTCCTATGGGGTCAAGTATGTCTCTAAGCAAGGATGATGCAGGGAAACCTGTAGATGAAACCTTGTATAGAGGGATAGTTGGCTCCCTACTGTACTTGACTGCAAGTAGGCCTGACATTATGTATGCTACATGTGTTTGTGCCAGGTATCAAGCCTGCCCTAAAGAGTCTCACTTGACTGCAGTCAAGAGAATCTTGAGATATCTAAAGGGCACTCCTTATCTAGGCCTCTGGTACTCTAGGAATGGAGATTTTGATCTAATAGGCTATTCAGATGCAGACTTTGCAGGATGCAAAGAAGATAGAAAGAGCACTACTGGATCCTGTCAATTCCTAGGTGGAAGACTCATTTCATGGAGCAGTAAGAAGCAAACCAGTGTGGCTATTTCCACAGCTAAGTCAGAATATGTAGCTGCAGGAAGTTGTTGTGCTCAACTTCTGTGGATTCAACATCAGTTAGAAGACTATGGATTTCAGGTAAGTAGAACTCCACTTTACTGTGATTCTACTAGTGCTATTTCAATAGCTAACAATCCTGTATCACATAGTAGAACTAAACATATTGAGATTAAATATCACTTCCTTAGAGAGCATGTAGAAAGAAATGATATTGCACTTGAATATGTTAGAACTGATAATCAGATAGCAGATATGTTTACTAAGCCCTTAGAAGAAGCTAAGTTCAATAGGTTCAAAATTGAACTAGGAATGATAAACTTAGACTAAGTTTACAGAACTAAAAATTGGCTAAGTAAAAAGGTGTCGACACATAGACAAGTCTATGTCGACACAGAATAGTAAGTGTCGACATTTCAGGAAAATGGTGTCGACACATCTAGGAAGTTGGTGTCGACACTTCAGAATGTTAGTGTCGACACATGTCGAGTTGGTGTCGACACTACAGAATGTTAGTGTCGACACATGTCGAGTAGGTGTCGACACATCCAATAAGGTGTCGACACTTAAGTTTTACTCAGAATTTTCTAAGTAAAGTCTCGACTACATGTCGAGTAGTGTGGTGTCGACACTTAACCAAGTGTCGACACATAAAATTTGTTGACTAAATTTGTGTCGACACATGAGTGTCGAGACATTATAAGTCAGTGTCGACACTTATTGACAGTGTCGACACATCTTTAGAAATTCATCCCGCCTGTTCGTCTTCAAACAAGAAGGTATAAATAAGGTTCTGTCTTTGTTTGTCGACACGCTTTCAAAAGTTTCGAGACCAAAACTCTTGTGTCGACATTTCTCTTCTCTAAAGACTAATTCTCAAAACCCTAATGGCTCCCAAGCTGGAAGAGAATGTTAACGAAGGATATGAGCTCGTGCGCGGCGCATTCGCCGATGGCGATCAAGATATCAAGTCAGTGGTTAACCCTAGTCAGCAATTCAGGACTAGAATACTTGGTTTCAGAACCATCCAAATATGGAAGAAAGAAGTGCTTGAATTTCTTACTGGAGCAACTGTGGATGACTCTGGATACAGGATCAAATCCAGAGTACATGGAACCAAGGTCAAGTATCACCCAAAAGTCTGAGAAAGGTACTTCAGCTACCTAAGACTCAAGAAGAAGAAGAAATTTCTACATCCAAGACCAGACTTTGGTCTGGTGTGGTCTTGATTCTAAGATGAAAATAGGTTCTGTCTTTAACAGAAAGGCATGAACATTCAAGGAAAATTTTCTGTCAGAGATAGTAGGCAAGCAATTCTCAGTAAAGACTGGAGGGCATGACAGGGTGTCAGCCTCCATGTTCAGTGTCATGACCAGAATTATCTTCAACCTAAAACAGATTGGTCAATGGTTATCTTTGAGAAGATAAAGAAAGTCTGAAGAAGCCCAATCTGGGCAGGATATTAAGTCTCTACCTGGCTGTACAATACCAGAGTCATGAGCAATGCTGCTGGAGCTAAAATCAACCACATGAGAAGGATGACATGAGGATCTTCTCCAGGTGGGAAAGGGTGCTGTCAAAGAATTGACCACCCTGAGAAACAAGTTACTAAGAAAGATTCTCCTCCCAAGAAGAAGAGAAAACTGCTGTTGTGACACAATGTCCTCAAGCAGTTCAGAGTAGTGAAGAACAGGTGTGTTTACACCTGATAGCAAGAGGAGGAGATAGTAGAAAAGACCCCCGCTGTCAAGATTGGCTAGAGTCAGGGAGCTGCCTCACACTAGCCCCATCCTAGGGATCCAAGCCCGGAGCTTCCCAGGTGTAGAAACCATCTACACTGGAGAGTGAGCAGCCACAAGCTTATCCAAGAGGACTTTCTGACCTCAATACTTTAGATTTTTCTGTAATAGATTCTGATTTGTCTGATGTCCATCAGCAAACTCAGCAAGCAACTCAAGAACCAGATGTTGTTCTCCAGACACATCTTTAGTGAAAATAAAGTGATGAACCCAGTACATCTCCTGCACAGTCCACCTCCTGAATACACAATGGAAGATCTATTTCTGAATTTAGATCAAGAGGATTTTGACATGGACAAGACTGCTGCTGATGAAGAGAAGGGTGGCTGCTGTTGAGGGGGAGAACTTGAGGTCAGGAAGAGCCTATAAGGCTAGATACTGAGAAGGCACTAGATGTGCAAGCGGAAAACCCTCAAGCCCTAAGGATAGGGTAAAATATAGCAAGTACTTCAGAGTCTGAGGATGATGAAACTGACAAGCTAAGAAGAGAAATCTTTGTTTTCAAAAGAAGGAGTCAGAGCTACAAGAAGCTCTACAAACATTGCTCAACACTCCTAGTCCAACAAGCTCCATCAACTGATTATAGTGCTCTACTGATTGCCCTGCAAATCAAGATGGATGAACAAAGGAAGGCTATAGAAACTTATGTTGATGAAGGGCACAAGGCCCTACAATCAATCTGGCACAGGAATCAAGTCAATAAGTTTGAATGAACCTTAATAAAAAGGAGATGACTGACTGTTTACAAGGTGCTAATGCAGTGGTCTATCTGGCAACCCACCAAGAGAAAATAAAGTCTCAAGTAGATGATATAGCACTGAAGCAAGGCTATGTGCGGAAAATCAATTGAGGATGAATGATAATTTGACTGCATCCCACAATGCAATAGTCACTGAACTAAAGAATAAGTCTGATGAACCTTCAACATCACTCTGCTGCTGCCAAAGCTGAATTTGATAAAAAGCTTTTCAAAAAATTGCTGCTGTCAAGACTGCAATCAAGGATTCCCAGAAGGTCATTTCTGAACAGCTTACAAAGCTTAGACCTTATTTTAAGGATGGATCAGGTACTTGGACAGCCAAATCAGATTCCAAAAGGATGATGTAAGAGACCATGTTGAACAAGAAGTCATAAAGGGGAGAGGGTGTTAGTCAAAGCTAGCTCTGACCATGCCAAATGGATTTCTATTCCATCAGGCTACACTGGGCTATCCTCCCCTGTGTGATGATATAATGTAGCTGAATCTGGTATTCAAAGTGCATATCTTGGAGGTGAGCAACAGGAAGTAGCTCAGGATCTATCTATCCACCTCCAGATTTTGACATGGTTCATGCTGATGTAAGCACAATGTATAGTCCAACTGCTGGTAAGCCTAATATTGTTCTGGAAAAGGTTGTTCAACCTATTACAGCAGCCATGCAAGAGGCTATGGACAAAGAAGAAGAGACAAGGCTGTCAAAGAAGAAGTTCAGGGAACTTGCTGAGCAAAAACCAGATTTTGAAGTGGAGCCCTACTTCTAGGAACATAATTCTCACAGCCTAGAAAGCAGCCAAGGACAATGCACATGAGAGGAACAAGTGGTTCTCAGAGGCAGAATGGAGGAAGCATGAGAGTAGGCAGGAAGCCATTGTCCAGTATAGAAGGAAGGCTAAGTTAGGAAAGCTACCTCCTACAGCTGTGGAGCCTAGCAAGTACTTTCCTAAGCCCTATCATTACTTTGAAGGCAAAAATCAAGGCTAAAGAACTTAAGAAGAAGGACTCCAAAGGCAAGAAGCCTGCTGATGCTGAGCCTGCTGCTGCTATGCTGCTGTAAAGGCCAAAGTGCAAGCTGGAAAAGGCATAGTCATAAAAGAACCAGAGCAGAATTAGACTAAGCTTAGACTGAAGAATGTTGTAATCTGTTACATCTAAACATTATTGTAAATCTTTGAAAATAGATTGCAAAGTAATGTATGAACAATTTTTGATAAATATATATTTCATGATTGTTCAGTAGAATGTGTCTAATTCTTGTTTGTTCTGTAATGCTGTATGCGTATACATGTGTGCTTTATTACATGTTTAAGTTTAACTCTGTTGACATATACCTGTTTTACATCATTTTTATATTTTTTAATTATGAGTGATGTATATCATTGACTAAGGGTTATGACTTCTCCAATAGGGGAGATTGTTGGGTACATTGGTCAAATGTACCTGATTTGAAGAAGCCTCACCTAACTACTCAATGATATGCATCATAATGTATTTGATGTTTGTTTGAGTTACTTGTGCAGGTTAGGAATACACTGGACTGAAGCTAAAAATTTCTAAGTCCATGTGTCGACACCCAGAGGGAAAGTGTCGACACTTGAGAAAGCTTGTGTCGACACCCAGACAAGCAATGTCGACACTTGGAGTCATTGTGTCGACACCTGGAAGAAAGTCGACACCAGTCAGAAAGTGTCGACACTTGGAGCTGTGTCGACATTCAGTGTAGTAGTATGCAGAAAAGCTGTGTCGACACTTAGCAGAAGTGTCGACACCTAGAAGAGTTGTGTCTACACCAGAAAGTGTCGACACTTGGAGCTGTGTCGACACTCAGCAAAAGTCTGCAGAGTCTAAGTAAAAGTGTCGACACTCAACACAATGTGTCGACACTATGCTGAAGAGTCAGTATTTAAGTAAGTGTCGACACTCAAACACAATGTGTCGACACTATGCTGAAGAGTCAGTATTTGAAGAAAGTGTCGACACTCAGCACAATGTGTCGACACACAACCAGAAGAGTCAACACTTGAAGAAGTGTCGACACCCAGCGCAATGTGTCGACACTTAGTTGAAGACTCTACACTTGAAGAAAGTGTCGACACAAGGAGCTGTGTCGACACTTAGCAAAGAACAGAAAAGTTACAAAATATTCTAAGTACAAGTGTCGACACTAAAGGAATGTGTCGACACTCAGCTGAAGAAACAAAAGTGAAGACTTGTGTCGACACCAAGAAGCAGTGTCGACACTTGACAGTTTCAACACATAAAGTTGTGTCGACACAAAGGAGTTGTGTCGACACTTAGAAGAATACAGTTGAAGAATGAAGAACAAGTACTTGTGTCGACACTCAATTTCAGTGTCGACACATGCAGAAGAATCTGTGTCGAGACATACAAGGAATTGTGTCGACACCTTGTAGACTTGTGTCGACACTTACATAACATGTGTCGACACTTAGTCTATAAGTGTCGACACTTAAGTACAGAAAGTCTCGACACTATCTGACAGTTAGAGAATTTCAAGAAGTGACTGGTTGACATGACAGCTGCCGATCCAGCCGGTCTACAGCAACTGTCAGAGAAATCAAAGTCTGTTATAAACCGGACCAGCCGGTTACCATGAAGGAAGCCTATAAATAGGCACCCATTGTTTACAGAAACGGTGTGTGAAGGATTGTTGTTGTTACAACTTGTGAGAATATTCTAAGTAGTTGATCAGATTAAATCAAGAAGTGATACACAGAGGATTAACACAAGAAGCTGTCAGTTCAACTGCAGATCTAAGAAGTGGAGAGAGAGAGCTCCAATCAAGTATTCAGTCTTTGGAACTAAGGCTGAGAAGAAGGATTCAGAAACAACTGGATCTCAAGAAGCAGAGGTCAAGGAACAACTGCAGAGATTCAGACTAATTCAGTTCTAACTCAAGAAGCTTTGAAGGAAGCTTAGTCAGTTTGGATCTAACTGAGTTCTTCCAAGAACTCTTCAAGAAACTCTCAACTCCTCTCTTATTTTCTGAGTTGTAGAGTTAGCAATTTGTATTTCTACTTTAACTTGTAGGATCCATTGGATCTGAGAGAATTGTAAGCCTATATTATAAAGCTGAGGGTAGGGCTTGATTGCCTGAGTGTAAGGAGTTGAAGAACTCTGAGTGTAGGCCTTATTGGCTGAGTGTAGGCCTGGGTGGCTGAGTGTAGACCTTTTTGGCTGAGTGTAAGGCTTTGGGCCTGAGGTGTAGGAACCTAGTTGGGTTCTGAGCTAGTGGAGAAGTTTGGCTGAATCTAGTACACTGCTAGATAGGTGAAGGGGAAAGTGGATGTACCCAAGATTGGGGAACCACTATAAAATCTTGTGTATTCTGTGCTGTGATTGTGCTGTGTTGTGAATTGCTGTGTTTGCTGTGAGAACTTATTCAGAAATCTGTGTTATAAACTGTTGTGCTGGCAATAAAGTTTTCAAAAGGATTTGGTCACCTATTCACCCCCCCCCCCCTCTAGTGTTTTAGGTACCATATCTTCAGCGTTGATGGCAGTCGGCCACGACGTGTCCTGGCTTATTGCATCCAAAGCAAATAATATCAGAAGACGATGTTTGTTAGGTTTTAGATGCATACCTGTCAGAAGAATAATTTTTCTTTCTGATACCTGGAGGAGTAGCTGTCTTTCTTTCTTTGATTCCTCATCTTGAGGACTTCTTGAACTCTCGGGTGATGAGGGAAAATCCTCCTCCGACAGCTCTGAGCCGGAGGAGCATGGGTCAGAGTCCTCCTCCTCTTCCTTACTCCTCGCACGGTTTGCACATCGTGGCCTCTTGCCCTTTCTGGAGTAACTGGCTTTTAGGGCCACAGTCTTTTCTTTTGCAGCAGCCTTCTCTGCTTCTTCCTCTGGCCTTCCCTGGTGTTCACTGAAGTTCATAGGACATCAGCTTCCCAAACAGGATTTGTGGATCAGTTTCTGCTAGTCTGCCAATTCTCTGATGGCGCGGATCTTTGTGTCCCTTCCTTAGTAAGGGACCTAAGGAATTTGTCATTGAGTTCACCATTGGTGAACACTCTTCCGTAGCCCTTGAGGGCGTTGACAATCTTCAGGAAGTTCTCGTATGTGACTCCGATTTCTTTCCTTAGGCCCTTGCCTGAAGGCCTCATAGTTTTGGTTCCAGGAGGGATCTCCGATCATCCCTCACTTCATCCGTGCCCTCATTTAGGATGATCAGGCACTGCCAGATCTCCTGAGCAGTCCTGCAGTTGCTAAAATTTGCATATGGAATCATCAACTGCGCTCACCAGAATGTTTCTTTGCCTTCTTTTGTCCAGTATATACGAGCACCATCTCGTCTTTGTCCATTTCAGAAAGTGTCTTCGGCACCTTCTTGGTGGATCGATGGTGGAGGCCTTGGTGGGGACATAAGGTCCCTCCTCCACGATCATGAAGAGTCGAGGATCGACTGCTTCCATGTAAAACCTGATTCTTTCCTTCCAGATCGGAAAGTTTAGCCTGGTGCATACTGGGATCTGCCGGAGAACTTGAGCCCGTCCTAGTAGATATTTGTCTTCTTCTTGACACTAGGGCAGGATTCAACTCAATGTGTTGACCTTTTTGATGAGTACCCTGCCTCTGATACCACTTGAAAAGTCCACCTAGTGTCAGCTATGTGCACCTATGGGGGGGGGGGGGAATAGTGACGAGTAGCGCTTTTGCGGAATTTACGAACGTACCTGCACAATAAAAATAAAGAGCACAGCACACAGAATACACAGAAAATTTATAGTGTTCCCCGACTTGGGTACATCCACTTTCCCCCTTCGACCTATCTCCCCAACAAGGGACGACTCGGTCACTTCTCCACCGGGATTGAAATCCAATCCCTGCACTAACGGAAGGAGCCCTTCCACACGTGAGAGTCAACAATCCCACAAAACGGGTTGCACCCAACCCTTACAACAGGGAACAAAAGTTCCTTACAACAAAAGTAAATATAGAAAGTACACGAGATACAAACTTCGTTTGGAGACTACGGTGTTCCTCTTCGTTCGACGACGTGTTCGTGAAGTCATGAAAAGTTTACAACCTTGGTCTCTTCTTGGAAAGGATCTTCCCGAACCCAGCGGCGGCAATCCGAGCGGCGGCTTGGTTCGGGATCGACGGCAACGACGTATGCGCTGCAGCAGTACTTCTGAGATCCAGTCTCGTTGCAAGCAAACTAGGTCTACCAACGGTCACTCTAGGATCGGTCGTCTCGATCGATTCGGACGGGGGAGTTTTTTCCCGGTCAACAAAATCGAGAGACAAGGGATCTCTGGATAGACACGTGAGACTCAAGCTTTGCTAAGCTTCTGTCGTCCGGAGATCGGGAAGAAAATGCGATCAGCAGCGGCGACGGACTTGCGCGAGCGGCGACGGAGCGGCGGAGAGATTTTCGCGATTTTAGGGTTGTGCACTCGCTCGCTTCTTTCTATCTAGGTATTCAGTTCAAATAACCTGTGTATAAATACTGTAGCTAACTCCAAAATGACCGTTTGTGGGACCCACAATTAAAATCCCCAATCCCGGTCCAGAGATTTAAACAGCGGCAGAATCCGGTTTCAGGAAGTTCCAGAAAAATGCAAGTCAAATCGGTGAGAATCGAAAGTGATTCTCGCCGAGTTCGCCGAGAATCAAAGGTGATTCTCGACGATTCGGCGAGAATCAAAGATGATTCTCGT
This sequence comes from Platanthera guangdongensis, assembly GCA_039583875.1. Classification (NCBI taxonomy): domain Eukaryota; kingdom Viridiplantae; phylum Streptophyta; class Magnoliopsida; order Asparagales; family Orchidaceae; genus Platanthera; species Platanthera guangdongensis. The sequence goes on from CM077160.1 coordinate 132,265,722, forward strand.
CGAATTTGCCTTGGTTGCACGCACTGCTTTAAGGGCCAGGTCGAGACAGCGAGAATCACCAGTGATTCTCGCCGAATCGGCGAGAATCACTAAGTGATTCTCGTCGATTCTTACTTAGACGCAGAGGTGCTTGTTTAGAAGTTGCTGGATCGAGTTCGGCGAGAATCAACTTCTGATTCTCGACGAATCGACGAGAATCCCAAGTTGATTCTCGCCGAATCGGCGAGAATCACTTGGTGATTCTCGTCGATTCTAACTTAGACGAATTTTTCGTCTTTCCCCTATGAGATGCTCCTTGACCCATCCTTGCTCCTTGTCTGCTCCTGCATATTTACAGCCCTGTGCTTGAAAATAAGTGCACTCCAATAGAGAGAGTACACGTAGGCCAACCTACTGATCTGCTCACGAGGGATTACGTCGTGCAGACCCATGTATATTGACCTACTGCACCCTGACATTGGTGTGCACTTAGCGTGGAAAAACTGCAAGCACAACTAGAAGGATTTTATCAAATACATAGTCTATTGACCTTAGCTTGTCCAGGGGCTTCTTCAAATCAGGTACATTGTGGATACAATACCCAACAATCTCCCCCTATTTGAAGAAGCCTAAACCCTACAAGCTAAGGTGAATAGAGCAAATGAGAATGAAAACCATAAACTGAAAAGAGAGTTGAGTGAGTTATCCATTACCAATACCAATTTCTTGGGAGCAAGCTTGGAGCCCCCTTAGCCTTAGCCGAGAGGGTAGTCTCCCCCTTTTCGGCTTCTACAAATCGGGGTCTGTAGCGTTTTACCCTTTGCTCCCCCTCAGTTCTTGCACGGCCTGGATTCCTCTATAGTCTTCATTCCTCATAATTGAGCATCCCCAATTCAGTCTTGAAAAGATTGAACTTGGCCTCGTCTAGGGGCTTTGTGAATATATCAGTAATCTGCTTGTCCGTGGGGACATAACAGAGAGAGATATCTTTGTTCTCCACATGCTCCCGAATGAAGTGGTAGCGTACTTCGATATGCCTTCGTTCTGTTGTGCGATCACCGGATTGTTGGCAATGACAATTGCAACTTGAGGAGTCGCAGTACATGGTACTTCGTTGAACTGAAGGTCGTAGTCGGCTAGCTGGTTTCTGATCCATAGAAGTTGTGCGCAACAGCTTCCTGCCGAGATATACTCTGACTCTGCTGTGGAGGTTGCAACACAATTCTGTTTCTTGCTGTTCCATGAGATAAGCCTCCTGCCGGGGAGGAATTGACACGTCCCGGAGGTGCTTTTCCTGTCATCCCTGCTCCCTGCAAAATCAGCATCTGAAAAGCCTATTAGCTCGACATCATTGTTTCTCGGGTACCACAATGCCAAGATTAGAGTTACCTTTAAGGTATCTCAGAATTCGCTTTGCGGCGACATAGTGAGATTCCTTAGTGTTCACCTGATATCGGGCACAGACACATTTGGAGAACATAATATCCGGTTCGACTGGCAGTAAGGTAGAGCAGGGATCCAATGATGCTTCTGCATTTGGTTTCATCGAAAGGTTTAACCTTTCTCATCCTTATCCAGAGACATGTGGATCCATTGGAGTCCTCATAGAGGGTTGCACTCTCCATACCGAATTTCTTAAGGAGTTCATTTGTGAACTTCGTCTGAGAGATGAAGATTCCATCCTCAACTGTTTCACTTGAAGTCCTAAGAAATAATTGAGCTCTCCCATACTGCTCATTTCAAACTTTCCTTGCATAAGTTTAGAAAACTTTTTTGCAAAGATTGTTGTCCGTTGAGCCGAATATTATGTTATCGACATAGATTTGCACCAGCAAAATCTTGCCTTTGACTTCCCTGAGAAACAATGTTTTATCTATTTTACCTCTGGAGAACTTGTTCTCAAGAAGAAAACTAGATAAAGTCTCATACCAAGCTCGTGTAGCTTGTTTTCAACCCATATAAGGCCTTATTAAGAAAATAAACGTGATTGGGATAAGAGTAGGTATCGACAAAAACCTGGGGGTTGAGCGACGTATACTTCCTCTTTCAGGTCTCCGTTCAGGAATGCCGATTTCATCATCCATTTGATAGACTGTGAATCCTTTGTGTGAAGCATACGCCAGGAACAACCTGATTGCCTCGAGCCTTGCTACTGGTGCGAAGGTCTGGTCGAAGTCAATCCCTTCCTCCTGTCTGTAACCTTGAGCCACCAGCCTGGCCTTGTTCTTACGATGACACCATGTTCATCCAGCTTGTTTCTGAAGATCCACTTCGTGCCAATCACATTCTGCTTGTATGGTCTGGGAACCAGCGTCCAAACCTTGCAACGTTCGAATTGATGTAGTTTCCTCTTGCATGGCCAGAATCCATGCCGCATCCTTGTTCGCCTCGTCGAACTTATTTGGCTCAACCTGTGACAGGAAGCTAAGATGCAATACTTCGTTAACTGTACCTCTTCGAGTTCTGACACCAACACGAGGATCCCCGATGATCTGATCTCTAGGATGATCTCTCACGTGCCGGAGCTCTAGAAGTCTGGCGTCTGGAGCTTCAACTACTTCTTGGGCTTCTCTTTCTTCTAAGAGATTTGTTCCATCTTGATCTTCAACATTTTCAGATGACGTGGGAGGTGGAAACTTTGACGTACTTGGGAGCGTCATCTTTAGGGGTCTCATCCAGACTCAGCTGTTCAAGTCTAGCACCTGCATCTTCAAGAATAACTACTGGAAGAATTGCTGTTAAGCAAACTTCCTTCATCAAATACAACATTTATTGATTCTTTCTACCAATAGGGTTTTCTTATTGAAGACCCTATATGCCCGACTATGGGAACTATAGCCCATGAATATGCCTTCGAAGCATTTTTCACCGAATTTAGTACGCGGGTACTTCCCATTATTCAGTACATAGCATCGCAACCAAAATCCTCAAGTATGACATGGTTGGTTTCCTGCCTTTCAGTAGCTCGTAGGCGTCTTACGATGATGCTTGTTGATCAATGCTCGGTTATGTACATGACATGCCGTATTGACACCCCTCTGCCCAGAAGTATTCCGGGAGAGAAGCATCTTTCAACATTGTCGTGCAGGCTTCAATGAGAGTTCTATTTCTCCTCTCCGCAACTCCATTTTGCTGAGGAGTGCGGCGGGAGGAAAACTCATGAAAGATACTTGTTCTTCACAAAATTTTGTCATTGCACCAGATTCGAATTCTGTTCCATGGTCACTTCTGATTTTGACCACGGAGCAGTTAAATTCGTTCTGAACCTGCTTGACAAAATTAGTGAAGATGTCAAACGTATCTGACTTTCGTTTCAAAAAGAACACCCATGTAAACCGAGAATGATCATCAACTATCACTAGCGTATAGGACTTGCCTCCCAAGCTATGAACTTGCATTGGACCAAACAAGTCCATATGCAATAGGTAAACATCGGGAAGAGTCTTTGTCAGCGATGCTCTTAAAGGTAGCCCGAGTCTGTTTGCCCCATCTGGCATGCAGGACATGGGCTATCTTTTGATGCACTTGATACTGGGAGCATCCCTTACCAAGTCCTTAGAAAATAGCATACTAATTGTCTTGAAATTAATATGTGCCAATCTCTTGTGCCATTGTTCACAAAGAAATGCACTGCCTGTTGCCCAAAACAAGGCATACGGGGGTAGATGAATCTAAACTGAGAAAATCTAAACAAAAGATATTTCTGCTCCTAATGCCTGATAATACCGTTTCAGAAGAGCTTACGTGAAATTATCAGACATTTATCCTTGCAGAACTTAACGTCATAACCTTTATCACATAACTGACTTACACTGATTCAGGTTATGGTTTAACCCTTCAACATAAGCCACGTCGGTGATAGAGATTATACCGTTGGAAATCATACCATAACTCTGGTGACTCCTCGATCTGACCCTCCAAAGATGACTTTGGGTCCATTCTCGACTGGAGTGTAATCACGCAGCAGGCTTCTTGTCCCGTCATATGCCGGGAGCATCCACTGTCCAAATACCAGATCGGCGTTTTGGTGGCCTTTGGACATTCCTGCAAAACAAAATTAATTTGCCTTAGGAACCCAATCGAACTTGGGTCCTAGATTCCTGGTTAGCACACTCCCCCTCGGTTGGTTTAACCCTACGACAAGTGGTCGGTCTCGCATTGCGAACATGGGGAGTCTCGTAGTTCCTTGGATTAAACCAACAATCCACGGCAAAGTGACCGACTTTGCCACAGCACCAACAGTCAAATCTGTTGTACCTCTTCCTAGGCTCCTGCCTTACCCTGGGAACGGTGGTTACTGCTGGTGCCTTGGATCTGGAGGTGGAGGCCTCATGGTGACAACAGTCGCATGACTTTGTCACCTTCTGTATAACATGCTTGGCTTTTGGTGCCTGCTTTCCATTATGGCCGCTAGAGAACGGACCTTATTTCCTATGTGGATTTCCTCATAAGGTGCCTTGAAGGCACTCTCACCGAAGTTCCGGGGAAAGTTCCAACCGTCATACCGCTCTTTGGCTTTGCAACCGAGGGCCGGAAATGATGCCCAAATGTTGACTCAAAGTCGTGTTGGTTGCAAGGAAAGCAGGCTTTCTGAACGCAACAGGACTAAGAGGAGCCTTACCCTTTTCATCAGCAGAGGCCTTCTTGGCGGCCTTATTCTTCCTCTGGTTCTTGTTTCTCCTAGATGAAGAACCAGTACCCCTATATGCCCCAAGCCAGCTCCTTTGGCCTGAGCAGAAAGGTATCACGACTGGAAGAACTGTTTTTGGCATGGAGAAGCTCTTGACGATCTTCCTTTCTGCCGCAAGTAGTTCTTCCAACTTGTCGACTTCCCTCTGCTTTAGATCAAGAGCTTCAAAGACTCTGAAAGCTTGGAAGTCAGGTCAAGGTGTTCCTGTCGGAGAGAAATCAAGCTAGTGACCTCTTCCCTTAGGGATACACACTCACCCTTAAGGAATTTTACTTCCTTCTTCTCAGCCTTCAGTCTTTTTTCTGGCACTCATCGAAAGTGTTGAGCAGAAGCTCATACTTCTCGAGGAGCTCATCTTCACGGGCTGAGGGCATCCTCAGGTTCATCATCCTGAGACTCAGGATCAGAGTCGGAGTCGGAGAGAGGGTGTGAGCTTTTACCTTCCCAGTAAATGGGGGACATTCTCCTTCTGAGTCGGAGCGACCACCAGCGCGAAGTAGGCTTCCTCATCATCACTGGAGTCTGAGGAATCAGACTCACTTAGTGTCTTTGGCTTCTTCGATGTAGCTCGCTCCTTCTTCTTATCTCTGGAGGATTTGAGCTCCTCTCCTTTCCCTTTTTCTCTTTTGCTTTGATGGCAGTCGGCCACGACGTGTCCTGGCTTATTGCATCCAAAGCAAATTAATATCAGAAGAACGATTGTTTGTTAGTATAGGATGCATACCTGTCAGAAGAATAATTTTTCTTTTGATGCCTGGAGAGGAGCTGTCTTTCTTTCTTTGATTCCTCATCTTGAGGAACTTCTTGAACTCTCGGGTGATGAGGGAGAAATCCTCCTCCGACAGCTCTGAGCCGGAGGAGCATGGTTCAGAGTCCTCCTCCTCTTCCTTACTCCTCGCACGGTATGACATCGCACCTTGCCCTTTTCTGGAGTAACTGGCTTTAGGGCCACAGTCCTTTTCTTTTGCAGCAGCCTTCTCTGCTTCTTCCTCTGCCTTCCTGGTGTTCAACTGAAGTTCATAGGACATCAGCTTCCCAACAGGATTTGTGGATCAGTTTCTGCTAGTCTGTCAAATTCTCTGATGGCGCAGATCTTTGTGTCCCATTCCTTAGTAAGGGACCTAAGGAATTTGTCATTGAGTTCACCATTGGTGAACACTCTTCCGTAGCCCTGAGGGCGTTGACAATCTTCAGGAAGTTCTCGTATGTGACTCCGATTTCTTCCTTAGGCCCTTGCCTGAAGGCCTCATATTTTTGGTTCAGGAGGGGATCTCCGATCATGACCCTCACTTCATATGTGCCCTCCATTAGGATGATCAGGCACTGCCAGATCTCCTGAGCAGTCCTGCAGTTGCCGAATTTTTGCATCATGGAATCATCAACTGCGCTCACACAGAATGTTTCGTGCCTTCTTGTCCATCCCACGAGCACCATCTCGTCTTTGTCCATTTCAGAAAGTGTCTTCGGCACCTTCTTGTGGGATCGATGGTGAGGCCTTGGTGGGGACATAAGGTCCCTCCTCCACTATCATGAGAGTCGAGGATCGACTGCTTCCATGTAAAACCTGATTCTTTTCCTTCCAGATCGGAAAGTTTTAGCCTGGTGCACACTGGGATCTTGCCGGAGAACTTGAGCCGCGTCCATAGTAGATATTTGTCTTCTTCTTGACACTAGGGGCCAGGATTCAACTCAAGGTGTTGACCTTTTTGATGAGTAACCTGCCTCTGATACCACTTGAAAGGTCCACCTAGTGTCAGCTATGTGCACCTATGGGGGGGGGGGGAATAGGTGACGAGTAGTGCTTTTGCG